>CAUEHH010000051.1:0-194305 GCA_958502065.1 Chrysolina americana
AGTCGGGCCATCAAGGACAAATCGGGAGCATTAGGTCAAGTCAAGACATACGAAGCACAGCAGGGCGAAGTCAAATTACAGAACTCTCAGTCGGAATTGAAATTTGAATGTTCCCAACACTTTCCAATTGTGTTACTAATTTCTTGAATTACTCAGCTGGACTCTTTCTGTTTTTTGGCATTCGTCAAGTCGGGTCATTGGGGACAAATCGGGACCATTAGGACAAGTCGAGGCGAATGAAGCACAGCAGGGCCATGTCAAATTACGGAACTCTCAGTCGGAATTGAAATTTGAATGTTCCCAACACTTTCCAATTGTGTTACTAATTTCTTGAATTACTCAGCTGGACTCTTTCTGTTTTTTGGCATTCGTCAAGTCGGGTCATTGGGGACAAATCGGGACCATTAGGACAAGTCAAGACATACGAAGCACAGCAGGGCGAAGTAAAATTACAGAACTCTCAGTCGGAATTGAAATATGAATGTTCCCAACACTTTCCAATTGTGTTACTAATTTCTTGAATTACTCAGCTGGACTCTTTCTGTTTTTTGGCATTCGTCAAGTCGGGTCATTGGGGACAAATCGGGACCATTAGGACAAGTCGAGGCGAATGAAGCACAGCAGGGCGAAGTCAAATTACAGAAATCCCAGTCGGAATTGAAATTAGAATTGTTCCCCAACATTTTCCTATTGTGTTATAAATTTCTTGTTTTACCCAGCTGGACTTGTCTCTTTTTTGGCATTTGTCAAGTCGGGCCATCAAGGAAAAATCGATACCATTAGGACAAGTCGAGGCAAATGAAGCACAGCAGGGCCATGTCAAATTACGGAACTCTCAGTTATAATTGAAATTTGAATGTTCCCAACACTTTCCAATTGTGTTACTAATTTCTTGAATTACTCAGCTGGACTCTTTCTGTTTTTTGGCATTCGTCAAGTCGGGTCATTAAGGACAAATCGGGACCATTAGGACAAGTCGAGACATACAAAGCACAGCAGGTCGAAGTCATATTATGAAATTCTCAGTCGGAATTGGAATTTGAACGTTCCCAACACTTTCCAATTGTGTTGAAAATTTCTTGAATTATCCAGCTGGACTCGTTCTGTTATTTGGCATTTGTTAAGTCGGGTCATTAAGGACAAATCGGGAACATTAGGACAAGTCGAGGATAATGAAGCACAGCAGGGCGAAGTAAAATTACGAATATTTCAGTCGGAATTGAAATTTAAATTGTTCCTCAACATTTTGCAATTGTGTTACAAATTTCTTGTTTTACCTTGCTGGACTTTTTCTGTAGTTTTGGTATATGTCAAGTCAGGTTAGTAGGGACAAATCGGGACCATTAGGACTAGTCTAGACAACGAAGCACAGCAGGGCTAAGTCAATTTACCAAAATCCCAGTCGGAATTGAAATTTAAATTGTTTCCCAACATTTTCTTATTGTGTTACAAATTTCTTGTGTTACCCAGCTGGACTTGTTCTATAGGTTTGGCATTTGTCAAGTCGGGTCAGTGGGAACAAATGGGGACCATTAGGACAAGTCGAGACATACGAAGCACAGCAGGGATAAGTAAGTCAATCCCAGTCGGAATTGAAATTAGAATTGTTCCCTAACATTTTCCTATTGTGTTACAAATTTCTTGTTTTACCCAGCTGGACTTGTTCTATAGGTTTGGCATTTGTCAAGTCGGGTCAGTGGGAACAAATCGGGACCATTAGGTCAAGTCAAGACAAACGAAGCACAGCAGGGCGAAGTCATTATGAAAATCTCAGTCGGAATTGAAATTTGAATGTTCCCAACACTTTCCAATTGTGTTGAAAATTTCTTGAATTATCCAGCTGGACTCGTTCTGTTATTTGGCATTTGTAAAGTAGGGTCATTAAGGACAAATCGGGAACATTAGGACAAGTCGAGACGTAATAAGCACAGCAGGGCGAAGTAAAATTACGAAAATTTCAGTCGGAATGGAAATTTAAATTGTTCCTCAACATTTTCCAAATGTGTTACAAATTTCTTGTTTTACCCTGTTAGACTTGTTCTGTATTTTGGCATTTGTCAAGTCGGGTCAGTAGGGACAAATCGGGACCATTAGGACAAGTCGAGACATACGAAGCACAGCAGGGCTAGTCAAATTACGAAAATCTCAGTCGGAATTGAAATTAGAATTGTTCCCCAACAGTTTCCTATTGTTTTATAAATTTCTTGTTTTACCCAGCCGGACTTGTCTCTTTTTTGGCATTTGTCAAGTCGGGCCATCAAGGACAAATCGAGGCAAATGAAGCACAGCAGGGCGAAGTCAAATTACAGAACTCTCGGTCGGAATTGAAATTTGAATGTTCCCAACACTTTCCAATTGTGTTACAAATTTCTTGTTTTATCTAGCTGGACTTGTTCTGTAGTTTTGGCATTTGTCAAGTCGGGTCTGTAGGGACAAATCGGGACCATTAGGACAAGTCGAGTCACACGAAGCACAGCAGGGATAAGTAAGTAAGTCAATTTACGAAAATCCCAGTCGGAATTGAAATTAGAATTGTTCCCTAACATTTTCCTATTTTGTTACAAATTTCTTGTTTTACCCAGCTGGACTTGTTCTGTAGTTTTGGCATTCGTCAAATCGGGTCAGTGGGGACAGATCGGGACCATTAGGAAAAGTCGAGACATACAAAGCACAGCAGGTCGAAGTCATATTATGAAATTCTCAGTCGGAATTGAAATTTGAATGTTCCCTACACTTTCCAATTGTTCTACAAATTTCTTGTTTTATCCAGCTGGACTTGTTCTGTTTTTTGGCACTTGTAAAGACGGGTCATTAAGTACAAATCGGGACCATTAGGACAAGTCGAGTCACACGAAGCACAGCAGGGATAAGTAAGTCAATTTACGAAAATCCCAGTCGGAATTGAAATTAGAATTGTTCCCTAACATTTTCCTATTTTGTTACAAATTTCTTGTTTTACCCAGCTGGACTTGTTCTGTAGTTTTGGCATTCGTCAAATCGGGTCAGTGGGGACAGATCGGGACCATTAGGAAAAGTCGAGACGTACTAAGCACAGCAGGGCGAAGTAAAATTACGAAAATTTCAGTCGGAATTGAAATTTAAATTGTTCCTCAACATTTTCCAATTGTGTTATAAATTTCTTGTTTTACCCTGCTGGACTTTTTCAGTAGTTTTGGTATATGTCAAGTCGGATCAGTGGGGACAAATTGGGACCATTAGGACAAGTCTAGACTAAGAAGCACAGCAGGGCTAAGTCAATTAACGAAAATCCCAGTCGGAATTGAAATTTAAATTGTTTCCCAACATTTTCTTATTGTGTTACAAATTTCTTGTGTTACCCAGCTGGACTTGTTCTATAGGTTTGGCATTTGTCAAGTCGGGTCAGTGGGAACAAATCGGGACCATTAGGACAAGTCGAGACATACGAAGCACAGCAGGGATAAGTATGTCAATTTACGACAATCCCAGTCGGAATTGAAATTTAAATTGTTTCCCAACATTTTCTTATTGTGTTACAAATTTCTTGTGTTACCCAGCTGGACTTGTTCTATAGTTTTGGCATTCATCAAATCGGGTCAGTGGGAACAAATCGGGACCATTAGGTCAAGTCAAGACAAACGAAGCACAGCAGGGCGAAGTCATTATGAAAATCTCAGTCGGAATTGAAATTTGAATGTTCCCAACACTTTCCAATTGTGTTGAAAATTTCTTGAATTATCCAGCTGGACTCGTTCTGTTATTTGGCATTTGTAAAGTAGGGTCATTAAGGACAAATCGGGAACATTAGGACAAGTCGAGACGTAATAAGCACAGCAGGGCGTAGTGAAATTACGAAAATTTTAGTCGGAATTGAAATTTAAATTGTTCCCCAACATTTTCCAATTGTGTTACTAATTTCTTGAATTACTCAGCTGGACTCGTTCTGTTTTTTGGCATTCGTCAAGTCGGGTCATTGAGGACAAATCGGGGCCATTGGGACAAGTTGATAGATACGAAGCACAGCAGGGCGAGTCAAATTACGAAAATCTCAGTCGGAATTGAAATTAGTATTGTTCCCCAACATTTTCCTATAGTGTTATAAATTTCTTGTTTCACCCTGCTAGACTTCTCTTTTTTGGCATTTGTCAAGTCGGGCCATCAAGGACAAATCGGGAGCATTAGGTCAAGTCAAGACATACGAAGCACAGCAGGGCGAAGTCAAATTACAGAACTCTCAGTCGGAATTGAAATTTGAATGTTCCCAACACTTTCCAATTGTGTTACTAATTTCTTGAATTACTCAGCTGGACTCGTTCAGTTTTTTGGCATTCGTCAAGTCGGGTCATTGGGGACAAATCGGGACCATTAGGACAAGTCGAGACATACGAAGCACAGCAGGGCTAGTCAATTTACAGAAATCCCAGTCGGAATTGAAATTAGAATTGTTCCCCAACATTTTCCTATTGTGTTATAAATTTCTTGTTTTACCCAGCTGGACTTGTCTCTTTTTTGGCATTTCTCAAGTCGGGCCATCAAGGAAAAATCGATACCATTAGGACAATTCGAGGCAAATGAAGCACAGCAGGGCCATGTCAAATTACGGAACTCTCAGTCGGAATTGAAATTTGAATGTTCCCAACACTTTCCAATTGTGTTACTAATTTCTTGAATTACTCAGCTGGACTCTTTCTGTTTTTTGGCATTCGTCAAGTCGGGTCATTAAGGACAAATCGGGACCATTAGGACAAGTCGAGACGTAATAAGCACAGCAGGGCGAAGTAAAATTACGAAAATTTCAGTCGGAATGGAAATTTAAATTGTTCCTCAACATTTTCCAAATATGTTACAAATTTCTTGTTTTACCCTGTTGGACTTGTTCTGTATTTTGGCATTTGTCAAGTCGGATCAGTAGGGACAAATCGGGACCATTAGGACAAGTCGAGACATACGAAGCACAGCAGGGCTAGTCAAATTACGAAATCTCAGTCGGAATTGAAATTAGAATTGTTCCCCAACATTTTCCTATTGTTTTATAAATTTCTTGTTTTACCCAGCTGGACTTGTCTCTTTTTTGGCATTTGTCAAGTCGGGCCATCAAGGACTAATCGGGACCATTAGGACAAGTCGAGGCAAATGAAGCACATCAGGGCGAAGTCAAATTACGGAACTCTCAGTCGGAATTGAAATTTGAATTGTTCCCCAACATTTTCCAATTGTGTTACAAATATCTTGTTTTACCCAGCTGGACTTGTCTCTTTTTTGGCATTTGTCGAGTCGGGCCATCAAGGACAAATCAAGACCATTAGGACAAGTCGAGGCAAATGAAGCACAGCAGGGCGAAGTCAAATTACAGAACTCTCGGTCGGAATTGAAATTTGATTGTTCCCAACACTTTCCAATTGTGTTACAAATTTCTTGTTTTATCTAGCTGGACTTGTTCTGTAGTTTTGGCATTTGTCAAGTCGGGTCTGTAGGGACAGATCGGGACCATTAGGAAAAGTCGAGACATACAAAGCACAGCAGGTCGAAGTCATATTATGAAATTCTCAGTCGGAATTGAAATTTGAATGTTCCCTACACTTTCCAATTGTGCTACAAATTTCTTGTTTTATCCAGCTGGACTTGTTCTGTTTTTTGGCATTTGTAAAGACGGGTCATTAAGTACAAATCGGGACATTAGGACAAGTCGAGTCACACGAAGCACAGCAGGGATAAGTAAGTCAATTTACGAAAATCCCAGTCGGAATTGAAATTAGAATTGTTCCCTAACATTTTCCTATTTTGTTACAAATTTCTTGTTTTACCCAGCTGGACTTGTTCTGTAGTTTTGGCATTCGTCAAATCGGGTCAGTGGGGACAGATCGGGACCATTAGGAAAAGTCGAGACGTACTAAGCACAGCAGGGCGAAGTAAAATTACGAAAATTTCAGTCGGAATTGAAATTTAAATTGTTCCTCAACATTTTCCAATTGTGTTATAAATTTCTTGTTTTACCCTGCTGGACTTTTTCAGTAGTTTTGGAATATGTCAAGTCGGATCAGTGGGGACAAATTGGGACCATTAGGACAAGTCTAGACTACGAAGCACAGCAGGGCTAAGTCAATTCACGAAAATCCCAGTCGGAATTGAAATATGAATTGTTTCCCAACATTTTCTTATTGTGTTACAAATTTCTTGTTTTACCCAGCTGGATGTTCTGTAGGTTTGGCATTCATCAAATCGGGTCAGTGGGAACAAATCGGGACCATTAGGTCAAGTCAAGTCATACGAAGCACAGCAGGGCGAAGTCATATTATGAAAATCTCAGTCGGAATTGAAATTTGAACGTTCCCAACACTTTCCAATTGTGTTACAAATTTCTTGTTTTACCCAGCTGGACTCGTTCTGTTATTTGGCATTTGTAAAGTCGGGTCATTAAGGACAATCGGGAACGTTAGGACAAGTCGAGGCAAATGAAGCACAGCAAGGCGAAGTCAATTTACGAAATTCCCAGTCGGAATTGTAATTAGAATTGTTCCCCAACATTTTCCTATTGTTTTATAAATTTCTTGTTTTACCCAGCTGGACTTGTCCCTTTTTTGGCTTTTGTCAAGTCGGGCCATCAAGGACTAATCGGGACCATTAGGACAAGTCGAGGAAAATGAAGCACAGCAAGGCGAAGTCAATTTACGAAAATCCCAGTCGGAATTGTAATTAGAATTGTTCCCCAACATTTTCCTATTGTGTTAAAAGTTTCTTGTTTTACCCAGCTGGACTTGTTCTGTATTTTGGCATTTGTCAAGTCGGGTCAGTAGGGACAAATCGGGACCATTAGGACAAGTCGAGACAACGAAGCACAGCAGGGCTAGTCAAATTACGAAAATCTCAGTCGGAATTGAAATTAGAATTGTTCCCCAACATTTTCCTATAGTGTTATAAATTTCTTGTTTCACCCTGCTGGACTTGTCTCTTTTTTGGCATTTGTCAAGTCGGGCCATCAAGGACAAATCGGGACCATTAGGTCAAGTCAAGACATACGAAGCACAGCAGGGCGAAGTAAAATTACAGAACTCTCATTCGGAATTGAAATTTGAATGTTCCCAACACTTTCCAATTGTGTTACTAATTTCTTGAATTACTCAGCTGGACTCTTTCTGTTTTTTGGCATTCGTCAAGTCGGGTCATTGGGGACAAATCGGGACCATTAGGACAAGTCGAGGCGAATGAAGCACAGCAGGGCGAAGTCAAATTACAGAAATCCCAGTCGGAATTGAAATTAGTATTGTTCCCCAACATTTTCCTATAGTGTTATAAATTTCTTGTTTCACCCTGCTAGACTTCTCTTTTTTGGCATTTGTCAAGTCGGGCCATCAAGGACAAATCGGGAGCATTAGGACAAGTCGAGTCATACGAAGCACAGCAGGGATAAGTAAGTCAATTTACGAAAATCCCAGTCGGAATTGAAATTAGAATTGTTCCCTAACATTTTCCTATTTTGTTACAAATTTCTTGTTTTACCCAGCTGGACTTGTTCTGTAGTTTTGGCACTCGTCAAATCGGTTCAGTGGGGACAGATCGGGACCATTAGGAAAAGTCGAGACGTACTAAGCACAGCAGGGCGAAGTAAAATTACGAAAATTTCAGTCGGAATTGAAATTTGAATTGTTTCCCAACATTTTCTTATTGTGTTACAAATTTCTTGTTTTACCCAGCCGGACTTGTTCTGTAGGTTTGGCATTTGTCAAGTCGGGTCAGTGGGAACAAATCGGGACCATTAGGACAAGTCGAGACATACGAAGCACAGCAGGGATAAGTAAGTCAATTTACGACAATCCCAGTCGGAATTGAAATTAGAATTGTTCCCTAACATTTTCCTATTTGTTACAAATTTCTTGTTTTACCCAGCTGGACTTGTTCTGTAGATTTGGCATTCATCAAATCGGGTCAGTGGGAACAAATCGGGACCATTAGGTCAAGTCAAGACATACGAAGCACAGCAGGGCGAAGTCATTATGAAAATCTCAGTCGGAATTGAAATTTGAATGTTCCCAACACTTTCCAATTGTGTTGAAAATTTCTTGAATTATCCAGCTGGACTCGTTCTGTTATTTGGCATTTGTAAAGTAGGGTCATTAAGGACAAATCGGGAACATTAGGACAAGTCGAGACGTAATAAGCACAGCAGGGCGAAGTAAAATTACGAAAATTTCAGTCGGAATTGAAATTTAAATTGTTCCCCAACATTTTCCAATTGTGTTACTAATTTCTTGAATTACTCAGCTGGACTCTTTCTGTTTTTTGGCATTCGTCAAGTCGGGTCATTGGGGACAAATCGGGACCATTAGGACAAGTCGAGGCGAATGAAGCACAGCAGGGCGAAGTCAAATTACAGAAATCCCAGTCGGAATTGAAATTAGAATTGTTCCCCAACATTTTCCTATTGTGTTATAAATTTCTTGTTTTACCCAGCTGGACTCGTCTCTTTTTTGGCATTTGTCAAGTCGGGCCATCAAGGAAAAATCGATACCATTAGGACAAGTCGAGGCAAATGAAGCACAGCAGGGCCATGTCAAATTACGGAACTCTCAGTCGGAATTGAAATTTGAATGTTCCCAACACTTTCCAATTGTGTTACTAATTTCTTGAATTACTCAGCTGGACTCTTTCTGTTTTTTGGCATTCGTCAAGTCGAGTCATTAAGGACAAATCGGGACCATTAGGACAAGTCGAGACGTAATAAGCACAGCAGGGCGAAGTAAAATTACGAAAATTTCAGTCGGAATGGAAATTTAAATTGTTCCTCAACATTTTCCAAATGTGTTACAAATTTCTTGTTTTACCCTGTTGGACTTGTTCTGTATTTTGGCATTTGTCAAGTCGGGTCAGTAGGGACAAATCGGGACCATTAGGACAAGTCGAGACATACGAAGCACAGCAGGGCTAGTCAAATTACGAAAATCTCAGTCGGAATTGAAATTAGAATTGTTCCCCAACATTTTCCTATTGTTTTATAAATTTCTTGTTTCACCCAGCTGGACTTGTCTCTTTTTTGGCATTTGTCAAGTCGGGCCATCAAGGACTAATCGGGACCATTAGGACAAGTCGAGGCAAATGAAGCACATCAGGGCGAAGTCAAATTACGGAACTCTCAGTCGGAATTGATATTTGAATTGTTCCCCAACATTTTCCAATTGTGTTACAAATATCTTGTTTTACCCAGCTGGACTTGTCTCTTTTTTGGCATTTGTCAAGTCGGGCCATCAAGGACAAATCAAGACCATTAGGACAAGTCGAGGCAAATGAAGCACAGCAGGGCGAAGTCAAATTACAGAACTCTCGGTCGGAATTGAAATTTGAATGTTCCCTACACTTTCCAATTGTGCTACAAATTTCTTGTTTTATCCAGCTGGACTTGTTCTGTTTTTTGGCATTTGTAAAGACGGGTCATTAAGTACAAATCGGGACCATTAGGACAAGTCGAGTCACACGAAGCACAGCAGGGATAAGTAAATCAATTTACGAAAATCCCAGTCGGAATTGAAATTAGAATTGTTCCCTAACATTTTCCTATTTTGTTACAAATTTCTTGTTTTACCCAGCTGGACTTGATCTGTAGTTTTGGCATTCGTCAAATCGGTTCAGTGGGGACAGATCGGGACCATTAGGAAAAGTCGAGACGTACTAAGCACAGCAGGGCGAAGTAAAATTACGAAAATTTCAGTCGGAATTGAAATTTAAATTGTTCCTCAACATTTTCAAATTGTGTTATAAATTTCTTTTTTTACCCTGCTGGACTTTTTCAGTAGTTTTGGTATATGTCAAGTCGGATCAGTGGGAACAAATCGGGACCATTAGGTCAAGTCAAGACATACGAAGCACAGCAGGGCGAAGTCATATTATGAAAATCTCAGTCGGAATTGAAATTTGAACGTTCCCAACACTTTCCAATTGTGTTGAAAATTTCTTGAATTATCCAGCTGGACTCGTTCTGTTATTTGGAATTTGTAAAGTCGGGTCATTAAGGACAAATCGGGAACATTAGGACAAGTCGAGGCAAATGAAGCACAGCAAGGCGAAGTCAATTTACGAAAATCCCAGTCGGAATTGTAATTAGAATTGTTCCCCAACATTTTCCTATTGTTTTATAAATTTCTTGTTTTACCCAGCTGGACTTGTCTCTTTTTTGGCATTTGTCAAGTCGGGCCATCAAGGAAAAATCGATACCATTAGGACAAGTCGAGGCAAATGAAGCACAGCAGGGCCATGTCAAATTACGGAACTCTCAGTCGGAATTGAAATTTGAATGTTCCCAACACTTTCCAATTGTGTTACTAATTTCTTGAATTACTCAGCTGGACTCTTTCTGTTTTTTGGCATTCGTCAAGTCGGGTCATTAAGGACAAATCGGGACCATTAGGACAAGTCGAGACCGTAATAAGCACAGCAGGGCGAAGTAAAATTACGAAAATTTCAGTCGGAATGGAAATTTAAATTGTTCCTCAACATTTTCCAAATGTGTTACAAATTTCTTGTTTTACCCTGTTGGACTTTTTCTGTAGTTTGGTATATGTCAAGTCGGGTCAGTAGGGACAAATCGGGACCATTAGGACAAGTCTAGACAACGAAGCACAGTAGGGCTAGTCAAATTACGAAAATCTCAGTCGGAATTGAAATTAGAATTGTTCCCCAACATTTTCCTATTGTTTTATAAATTTCTTGTTTTACCCAGCTGGACTTGTCTCTTTTTTGGCATTTGTCAAGTCGGGCCATCAAGGACTAATCGGGACCATTAGGACAAGTCGAGGCAAATGAAGCACATCAGGGCGAAGTCAAATTACGGAACTCTCAGTCGGAATTGAAATTTGAATTGTTCCCCAACATTTTCCAAGTGTGTTACAAATATCTTGTTTTACCCAGCTGGACTTGTCTCTTTTTTGGCATTTGTCAAGTCGGGCCATCAAGGACAAATCAAGACCATTAGGACAAGTCGAGGCAAATGAAGCACAGCAGGGCGAAGTCAAATTACAGAACTCTCGGTCGGAATTGAAATTTGAATGTTCCCAACACTTTCCAATTGTGTTACAAATTTCTTGTTTTATCTAGCTGGACTTGTTCTGTAGTTTTGGCATTTGTCAAGTCGGGTCTGTAGGGACAAATCGGGACCATTAGGACAAGTCGAGACATACAAAGCACAGCAGGTCGAGTCATATTATGAAATTCTCAGTCGGAATTGAAACTTGAATGTTCCCTACACTTTCCAATTGTGCTACAAATTTCTTGTCTTATCCAGCTGGACTTGTTCTGTTTTTTGGCATTTGTAAAGACGGGTCATTAAGTACAAATCGGGACCATTAGGACAAGTCGAGTCACACGAAGCACAGCAGGGATAAGTAAGTCAATTTACGAAAATCCCAGTCGGAATTGAAATTAGAATTGTTCCCTAACATTTTCCTATTTTGTTACAAATTTCTTGTTTTACCCAGCTGGACTTGTTTTGTAGTTTTGGCATTCGTCAAATCGGGTCAGTGGGGACAGATCGGGACCATTAGGAAAAGTCGAGACGTACTAAGCACAGCAGGGCGAAGTAAAATTACGAAAATTTCAGTCGGAATTGAAATTTAAATTGTTCCTCAACATTTTCCAATTGTGTTATAAATTTCTTGTTTTACCCTGCTGGACTTTTTCAGTAGTTTTGGTATATGTCAAGTCGGATCAGTGGGGACAAATTGGGACCATTAGGACAAGTCTAGACTACGAAGCACAGCAGGGCTAAGTCAATTTACGACAATCCCAGTCGGAATTGAAATTTGAATTGTTCCCTAACATTTTCCTATTGTGTTACAAATTTCTTGTTTTACCCAGCTGGACTTGTTCTGTAGTTTTGGCATTCATCAAATCGGGTCAGTGGGAACAAATCGGGACCATTAGGTCAAGTCAAGACATACGAAGCACAGCAGGGCGAAGTCATATTATGAAAATCTCAGTCGGAATTGAAATTTGAACGTTCCCAACACTTTCCAATTGTGTTGAAAATTTCTTGAATTATCCAGCTGGACTCGTTCTGTTATTTGGAATTTGTAAAGTCGGGTCATTAACGACAAATCGGGAACATTAGGACAAGTCGAGGCAAATGAAGCACAGCAGGGCGAAGTCAAATTACAGAACTCTCAGTCGGAATTGAAATTTGAATGTTTCCATCACTTTCCAATTGTGTTAAAAACTTCTTGTTTTATCCAGCTGGACTCGTTTTGTTTTTTGGCATTTGTCAAGTCGGGTCTGTAGGGACAAATCGGGACCATTAGGACAAGTCGAGACATACAAAGCACAGCAGGTCGAAGTCATATTATGAAATTCTCAGTCGGAATTGAAATTTGAATGTTCCCTACACTTTCCAATTGTGCTACAAATTTCTTGTTTTATCCAGCTGGACTTGTTCTGTTTTTAGGCATTTGTAAAGACGGGTCATTAAGTACAAATCGGGACCATTAGGACAAGTCGAGGAAAATGAAGCACAGCAAGGCGAAGTCAATTTACGAAAATCCCAGTCGGAATTGTAATTAGAATTGTTCCCCAACATTTTCCTATTGTTTTATAAATTTCTTGTTTTACCCAGCTGGACTTGTCCCTTTTTTGGCATTTGTCAAGTCGGGCCATCAAGGACTAATCGGGACCATTAGGACAAGTCGAGGAAAATGAAGCACAGCAAGGCGAAGTCAATTTACGAAAATCCCAGTCGGAATTGTAATTAGAATTGTTCCCCAACATTTTCCTATTGTGTTAAAAGTTTCTTGTTTTACCCAGCTGGACTTGTTCTGTATTTTGGCATTTGTCAAGTCGGGTCAGTAGGGACAAATCGGGACCATTAGGACAAGTCGAGACATACGAAGCACAGCAGGGCTAGTCAAATTACGAAAATCTCAGTCGGAATTGAAATTAGAATTGTTCCCCAACATTTTCCTATAGTGTTATAAATTTCTTGTTTCACCCAGCTGGACTTGTTCTGTATTTTGGCATTTGTCAAGTCGGGCCATCAAGGACAAATCGGGACCATTAGGTCAAGTCAAGACATACGAAGCACAGCAGGGCGAAGTAAAATTACAGAACTCTCAGTCGGAATTGAAATTAGAATTGTTCCCCAACATTTTCCTATTGTTTTATAAATTTCTTGTTTTACCCAGCTGGACTTGTCTCTTTTTTGGCATTTGTCAAGTCGGGCCATCAAGGACAAATCGAGGCAAATGAAGCACAGCAGGGCGAAGTCAAATTACAGAACTCTCGGTCGGAATTGAAATTTGAATTGTTCCCCAACATTTTCCTATTGTGTTATAAATTTCTTGTTTTACCCAGCTGGACTTGTCTCTTTTTTGGCATTTGTCAAGTCGGGCCATCAAGGAAAAATCGATACCATTAGGACAAGTCGAGGCAAATGAAGCACAGCAGGGCCATGTCAAATTACGGAACTCTCAGTCGGAATTGAAATTTGAATGTTCCCAACACTTTCCAATTGTGTTACTAATTTCTTGAATTACTCAGCTGGACTCTTTCTGTTTTTTGGCATTCGTCAAGTCGGGTCATTAAGGACAAATCGGGACCATTAGGACAAGTCGAGACATACAAAGCACAGCAGGTCGAAGTCATATTATGAAATTCTCAGTCGGAATTGAAATTTGAATGTTCCCCACACTTTCCAATTGTGCTACAAATTTTTTGTTTTATCCTGCTGGACTTGTTCTGTTTTTTGGCATTTGTAAAGACGGGCCATTAAGTACAAATCGGGACCATTAGGACAAGTCGAGTCATACGAAGCACAGCAGGGATAAGTAAGTCAATTTACGAAAATCCCAGTCGGAATTGAAATTAGAATTGTTCCCTAACATTTTCCTATTTTGTTACAAATTTCTTGTTTTACCCAGCTGGACTTGTTCTGTAGTTTTGGCATTCGTCAAATCGGTTCAGTGGGGACAGATCGGGACCATTAGGAAAAGTCGAGACGTACTAAGCACAGCAAGGCGAAGTAAAATTACGAAAATTTCAGTCGGAATTGAAATTTAAATTGTTCCTCAACATTTTCCAATTGTGTTATAAATTTCTTGTTTGCCCTGCTGGACTTTTTCAGTAGTTTTGGTATATGTCAAGTCGGATCAGTGGGGACAAATTGGGACCATTAGGACAAGTCTAGACTACGAAGCACAGCAGGGCTAAGTCAATTTACGAAAATCCCAGTCGGAATTGAAATTTGAATTGTTTCCCAACATTTTCTTATTGTGTTACAAATTTCTTGTTTTACCCAGCCGGACTTGTTCTGTAGGTTTGGCATTTGTCAAGTCGGGTCAGTGGGAACAAATCGGGACCATTAGGACAAGTCGAGACATACGAAGCACAGCAGGGATAAGTAAGTCAGTTTACGACAATCCCAGTCGGAATTGAAATTAGAATTGTTCCCTAACATTTTCCTATTGTGTTACAAATTTCTTGTTTTACCCAGCTGGACTTGTTCTGTAGTTTTGGCATTCATCAAATCGGGTCAGTGGGAACAAATCTAGACCATTAGGTCAAGTCGAGACATACGAAGCACAGCAGGGCTAGTCAATTTACAGAAATCCCAGTCGGAATTGAAATTTGAATTGTTTCCCAACATTTTCTTATTGTGTTACAAATTTCTTGCTTTATCCAGCTGGACTTTTTCTGTAGTTTTAGCATATGTCAAGTCGGGTCATTGGGGACAAATCGGGGCCATTAGGACAAGTTGATAGATACGAAGCACAGCAGGGCTAGTCAATTTACAGAAATCCCAGTCGGAAATGAAATTTGAATGTTCCCAACACTTTCCAATTGTGTTACTAATTTCTTGAATTACTCAGCTGGACTCTTTCTGTTTTTTGGCAATCGTCAAGTCGGGTCATTGGGGACAAATCGGGACCATTAGGACAAGTCGAGGCAAATGAAGCACAGCAGGGCGAAGTCAAATTACAGAACTCTCAGTCGGAATTGAAATTTGAATGTTCCCATCACTTTCCAATTGTGTTCAAAACTTCTTTTTTTATCCAGCTGGACTCGTTTTGTTTTTTGGCATTTGTCAAGTCGGGTCATTAAGGACAAATCGGGACCATTAGGACAAGTCGAGGAAAATGAAGCACAGCAAGGCGAAGTCAATTTACGAAAATCCCAGTCGGAATTGTAATTAGAATTGTTCCCCAACATTTTCCTATTGTGTTAAAAGTTTCTTGTTTTACCCAGCTGGACTTGTTCTGTATTTTGGCATTTGTCAAGTCGGGTCAGTAGGGACAAATCGGGACCAATGGGACAAGTCGAGACATACGAAGCACAGCAGGGCTAGTCAAATTACGAAAATCTCAGTCGGAATTGAAATTAGAATTGTTCCCCAACATTTTCCTATTGTTTTATAAATTTCTTGTTTTGCCCAGCTGGACTTGTCCCTTTATTGGCATTTGTCAAGTCGGGTCCATTAGGACAAGTCGAGGCAAATGAAGCACAGCAGGGCGAAGTCAAATTACGAAAATTTCAGTCGGAATTGAAATTTAAATTGTTCCCCAACATTTTCCAATTGTGTTACTAATTTCTTGAATTACTCAGCTGGACTCGTTCTGTTTTTTGGCATTCGTCAAGTCGGGTCATTGGGGACAAATCGGGGCCATTAGGGCAAGTTGATAGATACGAAGCACAGCAGGGCGAGTCATATTATGAAAATCTTAGTCGGAATTGAAATTTGAATTGTTTCCCAACATTTTCTTATTGTGTTACAAATTTCTTGCTTTATCCAGCTGGACTTTTTCTGTAGTTTTAGCATATGTCAAGTCGGGTCATTGGGGACAAATCGGGGCCATTAGGACAAGTTGATAGATACGAAGCACAGCAGGGCTAGTCAATTTACAGAAATCCCAGTCGGAAATGAAATTTGAATGTTCCCAACACTTTCCAATTGTGTTACTAATTTCTTGAATTACTCAGCTGGACTCTTTCTGTTATTTGGCAATCGTCAAGTCGGGTCATTGGGGACAAATCGGGACCATTAGGACTAGTCGATGCAAATGAAGCACAGCAGGGCGAAGTCAAATTACAGAACTCTCAGTCGGAATTGAAATTTGAATGTTCCCATCACTTTCCAATTGTGTTAAAAACTTCTTTTTTTATCCAGCTGGACTCGTTTTGTTTTTTGGCATTTGTCAAGTCGGGTCATTAAGGACAAATCGGGACCATTAGGACAAGTCGAGGAAAATGAAGCACAGCAAGGCGAAGTCAATTTACGAAAATCCCAGTCGGAAATGTATTTAGAATTGTTCCCCAACATTTTCCTATTGTGTTAAAAGTTTCTTGTTTTACCCAGCTGGACTTGTTCTGTATTTTGGCATTTGTCAAGTCGGGTCAGTAGGGACAAATCGGGACCATTAGGACAAGTCGAGACATACGAAGCACAGCAGGGCTAGTCAAATTACGAAAATCTCAGTCGGAATTGAAATTAGAATTGTTCCCCAACATTTTCCTATTGTTTTATAAATTTCTTGTTTTACCCAGCTGGACTTGTCCCTTTATTGGCATTTGTCAAGTCGGGTCCATTAGGACAAGTCGAGGCAAATGAAGCACAGCAGGGCGAAGTCAAATTACGGAACTCTCAGTCGGAATTGAAATTTGAATGTTCCCAACACTTTCCAATTGTGTTGAAAATTTCTTGAATTATCCAGCTGGACTCGTTCTGTTATTTGGCATTTGGAAAGTAGGGTCATTAAGGACAAATCGGGAACATTAGGACAAGTCGAGACGTAATAAGCACAGCAGGGCGAAGTAAAATTACGAAAATTTCAGTCGGAATTGAAATTTAAATTGTTCCCCAACATTTTCCAATTGTGTTACTAATTTCTTGAATTACTCAGCTGGACTCGTTCTGTTTTTTGGCATTCGTCAAGTCGGGTCATTGGGGACAAATCGGGGCCATTAGGACAAGTTGATAGATACGAAGCACAGCAGGGCGAGTCATATTACGAAAATCTTAGTCGGAATTGAAATTTGAATTGTTTCCCAACATTTTCTTATTGTGTTACAAATTTCTTGCTTTATCCAGCTGGACTTTTTCTGTAGTTTTAGCATATGTCAAGTCGGGTCATTGGGGACAAATCGGGGCCATTAGGACAAGTTGATAGATACGAAGCACAGCAGGGCTAGTCAATTTACAGAAATCCCAGTCGGAATTGAAATTTGAATGTTCCCAACACTTTCCAATTGTGTTGAAAATTTCTTGAATCATCCAGCTGGACTCGTTCTGTTATTTGGCATTTGTAAAGTAGGGTCATTAAGGACAAATCGGGAACATTAGGACAAGTCGAGACGTAATAAGCACAGCAGGGCGAAGTAAAATTACGAAAATTTCAGTCGGAATTGAAATTTAAATTGTTCCCCAACATTTTCCAATTGTGTTACTAATTTCTTGCTTTATCCAGCTGGACTTTTTCTGTAGTTTTAGCATATGTCAAGTCGGGTCATTGGGGACATATCGGGGCCATTAGGACAAGTTGATAGATACGAAGCACAGCAGGGCTAGTCAATTTACAGAAATCCCAGTCGGAATTGAAATTAGAGTTGTTCCCCAACATTTTCCTATAGTGTTATAAATTTCTTGTTTCACCCTGCTGGACTTGTCTCTTTTTTGGCATTTGTCAAGTCGGGCCATCAAGGACAAATCGGGACCATTAGGTCAAGTCAAGACATACGAAGCACAGCAGGGCGAAGTCAAATTATAGAACTCTCAGTCGGAATTGAAATTTGAATGTTCCCAACACTTTCCAATTGTGTTACTAATTTCTTGAATTACTCAGCTGGACTCTTTCTGTTTTTTGGCATTCGTCAAGTCGGGTCATTGGGGACAAATCGGGACCATTAGGACAAGTCGAGGCAAATGAAGCACAGCAGGGCGAAGTCAAATTACAGAACTCTCAGTCGGAATTGAAATTTGAATGTTCCCATCACTTTCCAATTGTGTTAAAAACTTCTTGTTTTATCCAGCTGGACTCGTTTTGTTTTTTGGCATTTATCAAGTCGGGTCATTAAGGACAAATCGGGACCACTAGGACAAGTCGAGGAAAATGAAGCACAGCAAGGCGAAGTCAATTTACGAAAATCCCAGTCGGAATTGTAATTAGAATTGTTCCCCAACATTTTCCTATTGTTTTATAAATTTCTTGTTTTACCCAGCTGGACTTGTCCCTTTTTTGGCATTTGTCAAGTCGGGCCATCAAGGACTAATCGGGACCATTAGGACAAGTCGAGGCAAATGAAGCACAGCAGGGCGAAGTCAAATTACGGAACTCTCAGTCGTAATTGAAATTTGAATGTTCCCAACACTTTCCAATTGTGTTACTAATTTCTTGAATTACTCAGCTGGACTCGTTTTGTTTTTTGGCATTTGTCAAGTCGGGTCATTAAGGACAAACCGGGACCATTAGGACAAGTCGAGGAAAATGAAGCACAGCAAGGCGAAGTCAATTTACGAAAATCCCAGTCGGAATTGTAATTAGAATTGTTCCCCAACATTTTCCTATTGTGTTAAAAGTTTCTTGTTTTACCCAGCTGTACTTGTTCTGTATTTTGGCATTTGTCAAGTCGGGTCAGTAGGGACAAATCGGGACCATTAGGACAAGTCAAGACATACGAAGCACAGCAGGGCTAGTCAAATTACGAAAATCTCAGTCGGAATTGAAATTAGAATTGTTCCCCAACATTTTCCTATTGTGTTATAAATTTCTTGTTTTACCCAGCTGGACTTGTTCTGTATTTTGGCATTCGTCAAGTCGGGTCAGTAGGGACAAATCGGGACCATTAGGACAAGTCAAGACATACGAAGCACAGCAGGGCTAGTCAAATTACGAAAATCTCAGTCGGAATTGAAATTAGAATTGTTCCCCAACATTTTCCTATTGTTTTATAAATTTCTTGTTTTACCCAGCTGGACTTGTCTCTTTTTTGGCATTTGTTACAAATTTCTTGTTTTACCCAGCTGGACTTGTTCTGTAGTTTTGGCATTCGTCAAATCGGGTCAGTGGGGACAGATCGGGACCATTAGGAAAAGTCGAGACGTACTAAGCACAGCAGGGCGAAGTAAAATTACGAAAATTTCAGTCGGAATTGAAATTTAAATTGTTCCTCAACATTTTCCAATTGTGTTATAAATTTCTTGTTTTACCCTGCTGGACTTTTTCAGTAGTTTTGGTATATGTAAAGTCGGATCAGTGGGGACAAATTGGGACCATTAGGACAAGTCTAGACTACGAAGCACAGCAGGGCTAAGTCAATTTACGAAAATCTCAGTCGGAATTGAAATTTGAACGTTCCCAACACTTTCCAATTGTGTTGAAAATTTCTTGAATTATCCAGCTGGACTCGTTCTGTTATTTGGCATTTGTTAAGTCGGGTCATTAAGGACAAATCGGGAACATTAGGACAAGTCGAGACGTAATAAGCACAGCAGGGCGAAGTAAAATTACGAAAATTTCAGTCGGAATGGAAATTTAAATTGTTCCTCAACATTTTCCATATGTGTTACAAATTTCTTGTTTTACCCTGTTGGACTTTTTCTGTAGTTTTGGTATATGTCAAGTCGGGTCAGTGGGACAAATTGGGACCATTAGGACAAGTCTAGACAACGAAGCACAGTAGGGCTAAGTCAATTTACGAAAATCCCAGTCGGAATTGTAATTAGAATTGTTCCCCAACATTTTCCTATTGTGTTAAAAGTTTCTTGTTTTACCCAGCTGGACTTGTTCTGTATTTTGGCATTCGTCAAGTCGGGTCAGTAGGGACAAATCGGGACCATTAGGACAAGTCAAGACATACGAAGCACAGCAGGGCTAGTCAAATTACGAAAATCTCAGTCGGAATTGAAATTAGAATTGTTCCCCAACATTTTCCTATTGTTTTATAAATTTCTTGTTTTACCCAGCTGGACTTGTCTCTTTTTTGGCATTTGTTACAAATTTCTTGTTTTACCCAGCTGGACTTGTTCTGTAGTTTTGGCATTCGTCAAATCGGGTCAGTGGGGACAGATCGGGACCATTAGGAAAAGTCGAGACGTACTAAGCACAGCAGGGCGAAGTAAAATTACGAAAATTTCAGTCGGAATTAAAATTTAAATTGTTCCTCAACATTTTCCAATTGTGTTATAAATTTCTTGTTTTACCCTGCTGGACTTTTTCAGTAGTTTTGGTATATGTAAAGTCGGATCAGTGGGGACAAATTGGGACCATTAGGACAAGTCTAGACTACGAAGCACAGCAGGGCTAAGTCAATTTACGAAAATCTCAGTCGGAATTGAAATTTGAACGTTCCCAACACTTTCCAATTGTGTTGAAAATTTCTTGAATTATCCAGCTGGACTCGTTCTGTTATTTGGCATTTGTTAAGTCGGGTCATTAAGGACAAATCGGGAACATTAGGACAAGTCGAGACGTAATAAGCACAGAAGGGCGAAGTAAAATTACGAAAATTTCAGTCGGAATGGAAATTTAAATTGTTCCTCAACATTTTCCAAATGTGTTACAAATTTCTTGTTTTACCCTGTTAGACTTGTTCTGTATTTTGGCATTTGTCAAGTCGGGTCAGTAGGGACAAATCGGGACCATTAGGACAAGTCGAGACATACGAAGCACAGCAGGGCTAGTCAAATTACGAAAATCTCAGTCGGAATTGAAATTAGAATTGTTCCCCAACAGTTTCCTATTGTTTTATAAATTTCTTGTTTTACCCAGCTGGACTTGTCTCTTTTTTGGCATTTGTCAAGTCGGGCCATCAAGGACAAATCGAGGCAAATGAAGCACAGCAGGGCGAAGTCAAATTACAGAACTCTCGGTCGGAATTGAAATTTGAATGTTCCCAACACTTTCCAATTGTGTTACAAATTTCTTGTTTTATCTAGCTGGACTTGTTCTGTAGTTTTGGCATTTGTCAAGTCGGGTCTGTAGGGACAAATCGGGACCATTAGGACAAGTCGAGTCACACGAAGCACAGCAGGGATAAGTAAGTCAATTTACGAAAATCCCAGTCGGAATTGAAATTAGAATTGTTCCCTAACATTTTCCTATTTTGTTACAAATTTCTTGTTTTACCCAGCTGGACTTGTTCTGTAGTTTTGGCATTCGTCAAATCGGGTCAGTGGGGACAGATCGGGACCATTAGGAAAAGTCGAGACATACAAAGCACAGCAGGTCGAAGTCATATTATGAAATTCTCAGTCGGAATTGAAATTTGAATGTTCCCTACACTTTCCAATTGTGCTACAAATTTCTTGTTTTATCCAGCTGGACTTGTTCTGTTTTTTGGCACTTGTAAAGACGGGTCATTAAGTACAAATCGGGACCATTAGGACAAGTCGAGTCACACGAAGCACAGCAGGGATAAGTAAGTCAATTTACGAAAATCCCAGTCGGAATTGAAATTAGAATTGTTCCCTAACATTTTCCTATTTTGTTACAAATTTCTTGTTTTACCCAGCTGGACTTGTTCTGTAGTTTTGGCATTCGTCAAATCGGGTCAGTGGGGACAGATCGGGACCATTAGGAAAAGTCGAGACGTACTAAGCACAGCAGGGCGAAGTAAAATTACGAAAATTTCAGTCGGAATTGAAATTTAAATTGTTCCTCAACATTTTCCAATTGTGTTATAAATTTCCTGTTTTACCCTGCTGGACTTTTTCAGTAGTTTTGGTATATGTCAAGTCGGATCAGTGGGGACAAATTGGGACCATTAGGACAAGTCTAGACTAAGAAGCACAGCAGGGCTAAGTCAATTAACGAAAATTCCAGTCGGAATTGAAATTTAAATTGTTTCCCAACATTTTCTTATTGTGTTACAAATTTCTTGTGTTACCCAGCTGGACTTGTTCTATAGGTTTGGCATTTGTCAAGTCGGGTCAGTGGGAACAAATCGGGACCATTAGGACAAGTCGAGACATACGAAGCACAGCAGGGATAAGTAAGTCAATTTACGACAATCCCAGTCGGAATTGAAATTAGAATTGTTCCCTAACATTTTCCTATTGTGTTACAAATTTCTTGTTTTACCCAGCTGGACTTGTTCTGTAGTTTTGGCATTCATCAAATCGGGTCAGTGGGAACAAATCGGGACCATTAGGTCAAGTCAAGACAAACGAAGCACAGCAGGGCGAAGTCATTATGAAAATCTCAGTCGGAATTGAAATTTGAATGTTCCCAACACTTTCCAATTGTGTTGAAAATTTCTTGAATTATCCAGCTGGACTCGTTCTGTTATTTGGCATTTGTAAAGTAGGGTCATTAAGGACAAATCGGGAACATCGAGACGTAATAAGCACAGCAGGGCGAAGTAAAATTATGAAAATTTCAGTCGGAATTGAAATTTAAATTGTTCCCCAACATTTTCCAATTGTGTTACTATTTCTTGAATTACTCAGCTGGACTCGTTCTGTTTTTTGGCATTCGTCAAGTCGGGTCATTGGGGACAAATCGGGGCCATTGGGACAAGTTGATAGATACGAAGCACAGCAGGGCGAGTCAAATTACGAAAATCTCAGTCGGAATTGAAATTAGTATTGTTCCCCAACATTTTCCTATAGTGTTATAAATTTCTTGTTTCGGGTCATTTGTTAAGTCGGGTCATTAAGGACAAATCGGGAACATTAGGACAAGTCGAGGATAATGAAGCACAGCAGGGCGAAGTAAAATTACGAAAATTTCAGTCGGAATTGAAATTTAAATTGTTCCTCAACATTTTGCAATTGTGTTACAAATTTCTTGTTTTACCTTGCTGGACTTTTTCTGTAGTTTTGGTATATGTCAAGTCAGGTTAGTAGGGACAAATCGGGACCATTAGGACTAGTCTAGACAACGAAGCACAGCAGGGCTAAGTCAATTTACGAAAATCCCAGTCGGAATTGAAATTTAAATTGTTTCCCAACATTTTCTTATTGTGTTACAAATTTCTAGTGTTACCCAGCTGGACTTGTTCTATAGGTTTGGCATTTGTCAAGTCGGGTCAGTGGGAACAAATCGGGACCATTAGGACAAGTCGAGACATACGAAGCACAGCAGGGATAAGTAAGTCAATCCCAGTCGGAATTGAAATTAGAATTGTTCCCCAACATTTTCCTATAGTGTTATAAATTTCTTGTTTCACCCTGCTAGACTTCTCTTTTTTGGCATTTGTCAAGTCGGGCCATCAAGGACAAATCGGGAGCATTAGGTCAAGTCAAGACATACGAAGCACAGCAGGGCGAAGTCAAATTACAGAACTCTCAGTCGGAATTGAAATTTGAATGTTCCCAACACTTTCCAATTGTGTTACTAATTTCTTGAATTACTCAGCTGGACTCTTTCTGTTTTTTGGCATTCGTCAAGTCGGGTCATTGGGGACAAATCGGGACCATTAGGACAAGTCGAGGCGAATGAAGCACAGCAGGGCCATGTCAAATTACGGAACTCTCAGTCGGAATTGAAATTTGAATGTTCCCAACACTTTCCAATTGTGTTACTAATTTCTTGAATTACTCAGCTGGACTCTTTCTGTTTTTTGGCATTCGTCAAGTCGGGTCATTGGGGACAAATCGGGACCATTAGGACAAGTCAAGACATACGAAGCACAGCAGGGCGAAGTAAAATTACAGAACTCTCAGTCGGAATTGAAATATGAATGTTCCCAACACTTTCCAATTGTGTTACTAATTTCTTGAATTACTCAGCTGGACTCTTTCTGTTTTTTGGCATTCGTCAAGTCGGGTCATTGGGGACAAATCGGGACCATTAGGACAAGTCGAGGCGAATGAAGCACAGCAGGGCGAAGTCAAATTACAGAAATCCCAGTCGGAATTGAAATTAGAATTGTTCCCCAACATTTTCCTATTGTGTTATAAATTTCTTGTTTTACCCAGCTGGACTTGTCTCTTTTTTGGCATTTGTCAAGTCGGGCCATCAAGGAAAAATCGATACCATTAGGACAAGTCGAGGCAAATGAAGCACAGCAGGGCCATGTCAAATTACGGAACTCTCAGTCGGAATTGAAATTTGAATGTTCCCAACACTTTCCAATTGTGTTACTAATTTCTTGAATTACTCAGCTGGACTCTTTCTGTTTTTTGGCATTCGTCAAGTCGGGTCATTAAGGACAAATCGGGACCATTAGGACAAGTCGAGACATACAAAGCACAGCAGGTCGAAGTCATATTATGAAAATCTCAGTCGGAATTGAAATTTGAATGTTCCCTACACTTTCCAATTGTGCTACAAATTTCTTGTTTTATCCAGCTGGACTTGTTCTGTTTTTTGGCAATTGTAAAGACGGGTCATTAAGTACAAATCGGGACCATTAGGACAAGTCGAGACATACGAAGCACAGCAGGGATAAGTAAGTCAATTTACGACAATCCCAGTCGGAATTGAAATTAGAATTGTTCCCTAACATTTTCCTATTGTGTTACAAATTTCTTGGTTTACCCAGCTGGACTTGTTCTGTAGTTTTGGCATTCATCAAATCGGGTCAGTGGGAACAAATCGGGACCATTAGGTCAAGTCAAGACATACGAAGCACAGCAGGGCGAAGTCATATTATGAAAATCTCAGTCGGAATTGAAATTTGAACGTTCCCAACACTTTCCAATTGTGTTGAAAATTTCTTGAATTATCCAGCTGGACTCGTTCTGTTATTTGGCATTTGTAAAGTCGGGTCATTAAGGACAAATCGGGAACATTAGGACAAGTCGAGACGTAATAAGCACAGCAGGGCGAAGTAAAATTACGAAAATTTCAGTCGGAATTGAAATTTAAATTGTTCCTCAACATTTTGCAATTGTGTTACAAATTTCTTGTTTTACTTTGCTGGACTTTTTCTGTAGTTTTGGTATATGTCAAGTCAGGTTAGTAGGGACAAATCGGGACCATTAGGACAAGTCTAGACAACGAAGCACAGTAGGGCTAAGTCAATTTACGAAAATCCCAGTCGGAATTGTAATTAGAATTGTTCCCCAACATTTTCCTATTGTGTTAAAAGTTTCTTGTTTTATCCAGCTGGACTTGTTCTTTATTTTGGCATTTGTCAAGTCGGGTCAGTAGGGACAAATCGGGACCATTAGGACAAGTCGAGACATACAAAGCACAGCAGGTCGAAGTCATATTATGAAAATCTCAGTCGGAATTAAAATTTGAATGTTCCCTACACTTTCCAATTGTGCTACAAATTTCTTGTTTTATCCAGCTGGACTTGTTCTGTAGTTTTGGCATTCATCAAATCGGGTCAGTGGGAACAAATCGGGACCATTAGGTCAAGTCAAGACATACGAAGCACAGCAGGGCGAAGTCATATTATGAAAATCTCAGTCGGAATTGAAATTTGAACGTTCCCAACACTTTCCAATTGTGTTGAAAATTTCTTGAATTATCCAGCTGGACTCGTTCTGTTATTTGGCATTTGTAAAGTCGGGTCATTAAGGACAAATCGGGACCATTAGGAAAAGTCGAGACGTACTAAGCACAGCAGGGCGAAGTAAAATTACGACAATTTCTGTCGGAATTGAAATTTGAATTGTTCCTCTACATTTTCCAATTGTGTTATAAATTTCTTGTTTTACCCTGCTGGACTTTTTCAGTAGTTTTGGTATATGTCAAGTCGGATCAGTGGGGACAAATTGGGACCATTAGGACAAGTCTAGACTACGAAGCACAGCAGGGCTAAGTCAATTTACGAAAATCCCAGTCGGAATTGAAATTTAAATTGTTTCCCAACATTTTCTTATTGTGTTACAAATTTCTTGTGTTACCCAGCTGGACTTGTTCTATAGGTTTGGCATTTGTCAAGTCGGGTCAGTGGGAACAAATCGGGACCATTAGGACAAGTCGAGACATACGAAGCACAGCAGAGATAAGTAAGTCAATCCCAGTCGGAATTGAAATTAGAATTGTTCCCTAACATTTTCCTATTGTGTTACAAATTTCTTGTTTTACCCAGCTGGACTTGTTCTGTAGTTTTGGCATTCATCAAATCGGGTCAGTGGGAACAAATCGGGACCATTAGGTCAAGTCAAGACATACGAAGCACAGCAGGGCGAAGTCATTATGAAAATCTCAGTCGGAATTGAAATTAGAATTGTTCCATAACATTTTCCTATTTTGTTACAAATTTCTTGTTTTACCCAGCTGGACTTGTTCTGTAGTTTTGGCATTCGTCAAATCGGGTCAGTGGGGACAGATCGGGACCATTAGGAAAAGTCGAGACGTACTAAGCACAGCAGGGTGAAGTAAAATTACGAAAATTTCAGTCGGAATTGAAATTTAAATTGTTCCTCAACATTGAATATTCCCAACACTTTCCAATTGTGTTACTAATTTCATGAATTACTCAGCTGGACTCTTTCTGTTTTTAGGCAATCGTCAAGTCGGGTCATTGGGGACAAATCGGGGCCATTAGGACAAGTTGATAGATACGAAGCACAGCAGGGCGAGTCAAATTACGAAAATCTCAGTCGGAATTGAAATTTGAATTGTTCCCCAACATTTTCCTATTGTTTTATAAATTTCTTGTTTTACCCAGCTGGACTTGTCTCTTTTTTGGCATTTGTCAAGTCGGGCCATCAAGGACAAATCAAGACCATTAGGACAAGTCGAGGCAAATGAAGCACAGCAGGGCGAAGTCAAATTACAGAACTCTCGGTCGGAATTGAAATTTGAATGTTCCCAACACTTTCCAATTGTGTGTAGGGACAAATCGGGACCATTAGGACAAGTCAAGACATACGAAGCACAGCAGGGCTAGTCAAATTACGAAAATCTCAGTCGGAATTGAAATTAGAATTGTTCCCCAACATTTTCCTATTGTTTTATAAATTTATTGTTTTACCCAGCTGGACTTGTCTCTTTTTTGGCATTTGTCAAGTCGGGCCATCAAGGACAAATCAAGACCATTAGGACAAGTCGAGGCAAATGAAGCACAGCAGGGCGAAGTCAAATTACAGAACTCTCGGTCGGAATTGAAATTTGAATGTTCCCAACACTTTCCAATTGTGTTATAAATTTCTTGTTTTATCCAGCTGGACTTGTTCTGTAGTTTTGGCATTTGTCAAGTCGGGTCTGTAGGGACAAATCGGGACCATTAGGACAAGTCGAGACATACAAAGCACAGCAGGTCGAAGTCATATTATGAAAATCTCAGTCGGAATTGAAATTTGAATGTTCCCTACACTTTCCAATTGTGCTACAAATTTCTTGTTTTATCCAGCTGGACTTGTTCTGTTTTTTGGCAATTGTAAAGACGGGTCATTAAGTACAAATCGGGACCATTAGGACAAGTCGAGACATACGAAGCACAGCAGGGATAAGTAAGTCAATTTACGACAATCCCAGTCGGAATTGAAATTAGAATTGTTCCCTAACATTTTCCTATTGTGTTACAAATTTCTTGGTTTACCCAGCTGGACTTGTTCTGTAGTTTTGGCATTCATCAAATCGGGTCAGTGGGAACAAATCGGGACCATTAGGTCAAGTCAAGACATACGAAGCACAGCAGGGCGAAGTCATATTATGAAAATCTCAGTCGGAATTGAAATTTGAACGTTCCCAACACTTTCCAATTGTGTTGAAAATTTCTTGAATTATCCAGCTGGACTCGTTCTGTTATTTGGCATTTGTAAAGTCGGGTCATTAAGGACAAATCGGGAACATTAGGACAAGTCGAGACGTAATAAGCACAGCAGGGCGAAGTAAAATTACGAAAATTTCTGTCGGAATTGAAATTTAAATTGTTCCTCAACATTTTGCAATTGTGTTACAAATTTCTTGTTTTACTTTGCTGGACTTTTTCTGTAGTTTTGGTATATGTCAAGTCAGGTTAGTAGGGACAAATCGGGACCATTAGGACAAGTCTAGACAACGAAGCACAGTAGGGCTAAGTCAATTTACGAAAATCCCAGTCGGAATTGTAATTAGAATTGTTCCCCAACATTTTCCTATTGTGTTAAAAGTTTCTTGTTTTATCCAGCTGGACTTGTTCTTTATTTTGGCATTTGTCAAGTCGGGTCAGTAGGGACAAATCGGGACCATTAGGACAAGTCGAGACATACAAAGCACAGCAGGTCGAAGTCATATTATGAAAATCTCAGTCGGAATTAAAATTTGAATGTTCCCTACACTTTCCAATTGTGCTACAAATTTCTTGTTTTATCCAGCTGGACTTGTTCTGTAGTTTTGGCATTCATCAAATCGGGTCAGTGGGAACAAATCGGGACCATTAGGTCAAGTCAAGACATACGAAGCACAGCAGGGCGAAGTCATATTATGAAAATCTCAGTCGGAATTGAAATTTGAACGTTCCCAACACTTTCCAATTGTGTTGAAAATTTCTTGAATTATCCAGCTGGACTCGTTCTGTTATTTGGCATTTGTAAAGTCGGGTCATTAAGGACAAATCGGGACCATTAGGAAAAGTCGAGACGTACTAAGCACAGCAGGGCGAAGTAAAATTACGAAAATTTCTGTCGGAATTGAAATTTGAATTGTTCCTCTACATTTTCCAATTGTGTTATAAATTTCTTGTTTTACCCTGCTGGACTTTTTCAGTAGTTTTGGTATATGTCAAGTCGGATCAGTGGGGACAAATTGGGACCATTAGGACAAGTCTAGACTACGAAGCACAGCAGAGATAAGTAAGTCAATCCCAGTCGGAATTGAAATTTAAATTGTTTCCCAACATTTTCTTATTGTGTTACAAATTTCTTGTGTTACCCAGCTGGACTTGTTCTATAGGTTTGGCATTTGTCAAGTCGGGTCAGTGGGAACAAATCGGGACCATTAGGACAAGTCGAGACATACGAAGCACAGCAGAGATAAGTAAGTCAATCCCAGTCGGAATTGAAATTAGAATTGTTCCCTAACATTTTCCTATTGTGTTACAAATTTCTTGTTTTACCCAGCTGGACTTGTTCTGTAGTTTTGGCATTCATCAAATCGGGTCAGTGGGAACAAATCGGGACCATTAGGTCAAGTCAAGACATACGAAGCACAGCAGGGCGAAGTCATTATGAAAATCTCAGTCGGAATTGAAATTAGAATTGTTCCCTAACATTTTCCTATTTTGTTACAAATTTCTTGTTTTACCCAGCTGGACTTGTTCTGTAGTTTTGGCATTCATCAAATCGGGTCAGTGGGAACAAATCGGGACCATTAGGTCAAGTCAAGACATACGAAGCACAGCAGGGCGAAGTCATATTATGAAAATCTCAGTCGGAATTGAAATTTGAACGTTCCCAACACTTTCCAATTGTGTTGAAAATTTCTTGAATTATACAGCTGGACTCGTTCTGTTATTTGGCATTTGTAAAGTCGGGTCATTAAGGACAAATCGGGACCATTAGGACAAGTCGAGGCAAATGAAGCACAGCAGGGCGAAGTCAAATTACAGAACTCTCAGTCGGAATTGAAATTTGAATGTTCCCATCACTTTCCAATTGTGTTACTAATTTCTTGAATTACTCAGCTGGACTCTTTCTGTTTTTTGGCATTCATCAAGTCGGGTCATTAAGGACAAATCGGGACCATTAGGACAAGTCGAGACGTAATAAGCACAGCAGGGCGAAGTAAAATTACGAAAATTTCAGTCGGAATGGAAATTTAAATTGTTCCTCAACATTTTCCAAATGTGTTACAAATTTCTTGTTTTACCCTGTTGGACTTTTTCTGTAGTTTTGGTATATGTCAAGTCGGGTCAGTAGGGACAAATTGGGACCATTAGGACAAGTCTAGACAACGAAGCACAGTAGGGCTAAGTCAATTTACGAAAATCCCAGTCGGAATTGTAATTAGAATTGTTCCCCAACATTTTCCGATTGTGTTAAAAGTTTCTTGTTTTACCCAGCTGGACTTGTTCTGTATTTTGGCATTTGTCAAGTCGGGTCAGTAGGGACAAATCGGGACCATTAGGACAAGTCAAGACATACGAAGCACAGCAGGGCTAGTCAAATTACGAAAATCTCAGTCGGAATTGAAATAAGAATTGTTCCCCAACATTTTCCTATTGTTTTATAAATTTCTTGTTTTACCCAGCTGGACTTGTCTCTTTTTTGGCATTTGTCAAGTCGGACCATCAAGGACAAATCAAGACCATTACGACAAGTCGAGGCAAATGAAGCACAGCAGGGCGAAGTCAAATTACAGAACTCTCGGTCGGAATTGAAATTTGAATGTTCCCAACACTTTCCGATTGTGTTATAAATTTCTTGTTTTATCCAGCTGGACTTGTTCTGTAGTTTTGGCATTTGTCAAGTCGGGTCTGTAGGGACAAATCGGGACCACTAGGACAAGTCGAGACATACAAAGCACAGCAGGTCGAAGTCATATTATGAAAATCTCAGTCGGAATTGAAATTTGAATGTTCCCTACACTTTCCAATTGTGCTACAAATTTCTTGTTTTATCCAGCTGGACTTGTTCTGTTTTTTGGCATTTGTAAAGACGGGTCATTAAGTACAAATCGGGACCATTAGGACAAGTCGAGTCATACGAAGCACAGCAGGGATAAGTAAGTCAATTTACGAAAATCCCAGTCGGAATTGAAATTAGAATTGTTCCCCAACATTTTCCTATTGTGTTAAAAGTTTCTTGTTTTATCCAGCTGGACTTGTTCTGTATTTTGGCATTTGTCGAATCGGGTCAGTAGGGACAAATCGTTACCATTAGGACAAGTCGAGACATACAAAGCACAGCGGGGCGAAGTAAAATTACGAAAATTTCAGTCGGAATTGAAATTTAAATTGTTCCTCAACATTTTGCAATTGTGTTACAAATTTCTTGTTTTACCTTGCTGGACTTTTTCTGTAGTTTTGGTATATGTCAAGTCAGGTTAGTAGGGACAAATCGGGACCATTAGGACAAGTCGAGACATACGAAGCACAGCAGGGCTAGTCAAATTACGAAAATCTCAGTCGGAATTGAAATTAGAATTGTTCCCCAACATTTTCCTATTGTTTTATAAATTTCTTGTTTTACCCAGCTGGACTTGTCTCTTTTTTGGCATTTGTCAAGTCGGGCCATCAAGGACTAATCGGGACCATTAGGACAAGTCGAGGCAAATGAAGCACAGCAGGGCGAAGTCAAATTACAGAACTCTCGGTCGGAATTGAAATTTGAATGTTCCCAACACTTTCCAATTGTGTTACAAATTTCTTGTTTTATCTAGCTGGACTTGTTCTGTAGTTTTGGCATTTGTCAAGTCGGGTCTGTAGGGACAAATCGGGACCATTAGGACAAGTCGAGACATACAAAGCACAGCAGGTCGAAGTCATATTATGAAATTCTCAGTCGGAATTGAAATTTGAATGTTTCCATCACTTTCCAATTGTGTTAAAAACTTCTTGTTTTATCCAGCTGGACTCGTTTAGTTTTTTGGCATTAGTCAAGTCGGGCCATCAAGGAAAAATCGATACCATTAGGACAAGTCGAGGCAATTGAAGCACAGCAAGGATATGTCAAATTACGGAACTCTCAGTCGGAATTGAAATTTGAATGTTCCCAACACTTTCCAATTGTGTTACTAATTTCTTGAATTACTCAGCTGGACTCTTTCTGTTTTTTGGCATTCATCAAGTCGGGTCATTAAGGACAAATCGGGACCATTAGGACAAGTCGAGACGTAATAAGCACAGCAGGGCGAAGTAAAATTACGAAAATTTCAGTCGGAATGGAAATTTAAATTGTTCCTCAACATTTTCCAAATGTGTTACAAATTTCTTGTTTTACCCTGTTGGACTTTTTCTGTAGTTTTGGTATATGTCAAGTCGGGTCAGTAGGGACAAATTGGGACCATTAGGACAAGTCTAGACAACGAAGCACAGTAGGGCTAAGTCAATTTACGAAAATCCCAGTCGGAATTGTAATTAGAATTGTTCCCCAACATTTTCCTATTGTGTTAAAAGTTTCTTGTTTTACCCAGCTGGACTTGTTCTGTATTTTGGCATTTGTCAAGTCGGGTCAGTAGGGACAAATCGGGACCATTAGGACAAGTCAAGACATACGAAGCACAGCAGGGCTAGTCAAATTACGAAAATCTCAGTCGGAATTGAAATTAGAATTGTTCCCCAACATTTTCCTATTGTTTTATACATTTCTTGTTTTACCCAGCTGGACTTGTCTCTTTTTTGGCATTTGTCAAGTCGGACCATCAAGGGCAAATCAAGACCATTACGACAAGTCGAGGCAAATGAAGCACAGCAGGGCGAAGTCAAATTACAGAACTCTCGGTCGGAATTGAAATTTGAATGTTCCCAACACTTTCCAATTGTGTTATAAATTTCTTGTTTTATCCAGCTGGACTTGTTCTGTAGTTTTGGCATTTGTCAAGTCGGGTCTGTAGGGACAAATCGGGACCATTAGGACAAGTCGAGACATACAAAGCACAGCAGGTCGAAGTCATATTATGAAAATCTCAGTCGGAATTGAAATTTGAATGTTCCCTACACTTTCCAATTGTGCTACAAATTTCTTGTTTTATCCAGCTGGACTTGTTCTGTTTTTTGGCATTTGTAAAGACGGGTCATTAAGTACAAATCGGGACCATTAGGACAAGTCGAGTCATACGAAGCACAGCAGGGATAAGTAAGTCAATTTACGAAAATCCCAGTCGGAATTGAAATTAGAATTGTTCCCCAACATTTTCCTATTGTGTTAAAAGTTTCTTGTTTTATCCAGCTGGACTTGTTCTGTATTTTGGCATTTGTCGAATGGGGTCAGTAGGGACAAATCGTTACCATTAGGACAAGTCGAGACATACAAAGCACAGCAGGGCGAAGTAAAATTACGAAAATTTCAGTCGGAATTGAAATTTAAATTGTTCCTCAACATTTTCCAATTGTGTTATAAATTTCTTGTTTTACCCTGCTGGACTTTTTCAGTAGTTTTGGTATATGTCAAGTCGGATCAGTGGGGACAAATTGGGACCATTAGGACAAGTCTAGACTACGAAGCACAGCAGGGCTAAGTCAATTTACGAAAATCCCAGTCGGAATTGAAATTTAAATTGTTTCCCAACATTTTCTTATTGTGTTACAAATTTCTTGTTTTACCCAGCCGGACTTGTTCTGTAGGTTTGGCATTTGTCAAGTCGGGTCAGTGGGAACAAATCGGGACCATTAGGACAAGTCGAGACATACGAAGCACAGCAGGGATAAGTAAGTCAATCCCAGTCGGAATTGAAATTAGAATTGTTCCCTAACGTTTTCCTATTGTGTTACAAATTTCTTGTTTTACCAAGCTGGACTTGTTCTGTAGTTTTGGCATTCATCAAATCGGGTCAGTGGGAACAAATCGGGACCATTAGGTCAAGTCAAGACATACTTAGCACAGCAGGTCGAAGTCATATTATGAAAATCTCAGTCGGAATTGAAATTTGAATGTTCCCTACACTTTCCAATTGTGCTACAAATTTCTTGTTTTATCCAGCTGGACTTGTTCTGTTTTTTGGCATATGTAAAGACGGGTCATTAAGTACAAATTGGGACCATTAGGACAAGTCGAGTCATACGAAGCACATCAGGGATAAGTAAGGCAATTTACGAAAATCCCAGTCGGAATTGTAATTAGAATTGTTCCCCAACATTTTCCAATTGTGTTAAAAGTTTCTTGTTTTACCCAGCTGGACTTGTTCTGTATTTTGGCATTTGTCAAGTCGGGTCAGTAGGGACAAATCGGGACCATTAGGACAAGTCGAGACATACGAAGCACAGCAGGGCTAGTCAAATTACGAAAATCTCAGTCGGAATTGAAATTAGAATTGTTCCCCAACATTTTCCTATTGTTTTATAAATTTCTTGTTCTACCCAGCTGGACTTGTCTCTTTTTTGGCATTTGTCAAGTCGGGCCATCAAGGACTAATCGGGACCATTAGGACAAGTCTAGGCAAATGAAGCACAGCAGGGCGAAGTCAAATTACAGAACTCTCGGTCGGAATTGAAATTTGAATGTTCCCAACACTATCCAATTGTGTTACAAATTTCTTGTTTTATCTAGCTGGACTTGTTCTGTAGTTTTGGCATTTGTCAAGTCGGGTCTGTAGGGACAAATCGGGACCATTAGGACAAGTCGAGACATACAAAGCACAGCAGGTCGAAGTCATATTATGAAATTCTCAGTCGGAATTGAAATTTGAATGTTCCCTACACTTTCCAATTGTGCTACAAATTTCTTGTTTTATCCAGCTGGACTTGTTCTGTTTTTTGGCATTTGTAAAGACGGGTCATTAAGTACAAATCGGGATCATTAGGACAAGTCGAGTCACACGAAGCACAGCAGGAATAAGTAAGTCAATTTACGAAAATCCCAGTCGGAATTGAAATTAGAATTGTTCCCTAACATTTTCCTATTTTGTTACAAATTTCTTGTTTTACCCAGCTGGACTTGTTCTGTAGTTTTGGCATTCGTCAAATCGGGTCAGTGGGGACAGATCGGGACCATTAGGAAAAGTCGAGACGTACTAAGCACAGCAGGGTGAAGTAAAATTACGAAAATTTCAGTCGGAATTGAAATTTAAATTGTTCCCCAACATTTTCCTATTGTGTTAAAAGTTTCTTGTTTTACACAGCTGGACTTGTTCTGTATTTTGGCATTTGTCAAGTCGGGTCAGTAGGGACAAATCGGGACCATTAGGACAAGTCGAGACATACGAAGCACAGCAGGGCTAGTCAAATTACGAATATCTCAGTCGGAATTGTAATTAGAATTGTTCCCCAACATTTTCCTATTGTGTTAAAATTTTCTTGTTTTACCCAGCTGGACTTGTTCTGTATTTTGGCATTTGTCAAGTCGGGTCAGTAGGGACAAATCGGGACCATTAGGACAAGTCTAGACAACGAAGCACAGTAGGGCTAGTCAATTTACGAAAATCCCAGTCGGAATTGTAATTAAAATTGTTCCCCAACATTTTCCTATTGTTTTATGAATTTCTTGTTTTACCCAGCTGGACTTGTCTCTTTTTTGGCATTTGTCAAGTCGGGCCATCAAGGACTAATCGGGACCATTAGGACAAGTCGAGGCAAATGAAGCACAGCAGGGCGAAGTCAAATTACGGAACTCTCAGTCGGAATTAAAATTTGAATATTCCCAACACTTTCCAATTGTGTTACTAATTTCTTGATTTACTCAGCTGGACTCTTTCTGTTTTTTGGCAATCGTCAAGTCGGGTCATTGGGGACAAATCGGGGCCATTAGGACAAGTTGATAGATACGAAGCACAGCAGGGCGAGTCAAATTACGAAAATCTCAGTCGGAATTGAAATTTGAATTGTTCCCCAACATTTTCCAATCTTGTTTTACCCAGCTGGACTTGTTCTGTATTTTAGCATTTGTCAAGTCGGGTCAGTAGGGACAAATCGGGACCATTAGGACAAGGCAAGACATACGAAGCACAGCAGGGCTAGTCAAATTACGAAAATCTCAGTCGGAATTGAAATTAGAATTGTTCCCCAACATTTTCCTATTGTGTTATAAATTTCTTGTTTTACCCAGCTGGACTTGTCTCTTTTTTGGCATTTGTCAAGTCGGGCCATCAAGGACAAATCAAGACCATTAGGACAAGTCGAGGCAAATGAAGCACAGCAGGGCGAATTCAAATTACAGAACTCTCGGTCGGAATTGAAATTTGAATGTTCCCAACACTTTCCAATTGTGTTATAAATTTCTTGTTTTATCCAGCTGGACTTGTTCTGTAGTTTTGGCATTTGTCAAGTCGGGTCTGTAGGGACAAATCGGGACCATTAGGACAAGTCGAGACATACAAAGCACAGCAGGTCGAAGTCATATTATGAAAATCTCAGTCGGAATTGAAATTTGAATGTTCCCTATACTTTCCAATTGTGCTACAAATTTCTTATTTTATCCAGCTGGACTTGTTCTGTTTTTTGGCATTTGTAAAGACGGGTCATTAAGTACAAATCGGGACCATTAGGACAAGTCGAGTCATACGAAGCACAGCAGGGATAAGTAAGTCAATTTACGAAAATCCCAGTCGGAATTGAAATTAGAATTGTTCCCTCACATTTTCCTATTTTGTTACAAATTTCTTGTTTTACCCAGCTGGACTTGTTCTGTAGTTTTGGCATTCGTCAAATCGGGTCAGTGGGGACAGATCGGGACCATTAGGAAAAGTCGAGACGTACTAAGCACAGCAGGGCGAAGTAAAATTACGAAAATTTCAGTCGGAATTGAAATTTAAATTGTTCCCAACACTTTCCAATTGTGTTACTAATTTCTTAAATTACTCAGCTGGACTCTTTCTGTTTTTTGGCATTCATCAAGTCGGGTCATTAAGGACAAATCGGGACCATTAGGACAAGTCGAGACGTAATAAGCACAGCAGGGCGAAGTAAAATTACGAAAATTTCAGTCGGAATTGAAATTTGAATGTTCCCAACACTTTCCAATTGTGTTACTAATTTCTTGAATTACTCAGCTGGACTCTTTCTGTTTTTTGGCATTCATCAAGTCGGGTCATTAAGGACAAATCGGGACCATTAGGACAAGTCGAGACGTAATAAGCACAGCAGGGCGAAGTAAAATTACGAAAATATCAGTCGGAATGGAAATTTAAATTGTTCCTCAACATTTTCCAAATGTGTTACAAATTTCTTGTTTTACCCTGTTGGACTTTTTCTGTAGTTTTGGTATATGTCAAGTCGGGTCAGTAGGGACAAATTGGGACCATTAGGACAAGTCTAGACAACGAAGCACAGTAGGGCTAAGTCAATTTACGAAAATCCCAGTCGGAATTGTAATTAGAATTGTTCCCCAACATTTTCCTATTGTGTTAAAAGTTTCTTGTTTTACCCAGCTGGACTTGTTCTGTATTTTGGCATTTGTCAAGTCGGGTCAGTAGGGACAAATCGGGACCATTAGGACAAGTCAAGACATACGAAGCACAGCAGGGCTAGTCAAATTACGAAAATCTCAGTCGGAATTGAAATTAGAATTGTTCCCCAACATTTTCCTATTGTTTTATACATTTCTTGTTTTACCCAGCTGGACTTGTCTCTTTTTTGGCATTTGTCAAGTCGGACCATCAAGGACAAATCAAGACCATTACGACAAGTCGAGGCAAATGAAGCACAGCAGGGCGAAGTCAAATTACAGAACTCTCGGTCGGAATTGAAATTTGAATGTTCCCAACACTTTCCAATTGTGTTATAAATTTCTTGTTTTATCCAGCTGGACTTGTTCTGTAGTTTTGGCATTTGTCAAGTCGGGTCTGTAGGGACAAATCGGGACCATTAGGACAAGTCGAGACATACAAAGCACAGCAGGTCGAAGTCATATTATGAAAATCTCAGTCGGAATTGAAATTTGAATGTTCCCTACACTTTCCAATTGTGCTACAAATTTCTTGTTTTATCCAGCTGGACTTGTTCTGTTTTTTGGCATTTGTAAAGACGGGTCATTAAGTACAAATCGGGACCATTAGGACAAGTCGAGTCATACGAAGCACAGCAGGGATAAGTAAGTCAATTTACGAAAATCCCAGTCGGAATTGAAATTAGAATTGTTCCCCAACATTTTCCTATTGTGTTAAAAGTTTCTTGTTTTATCCAGCTGGACTTGTTCTGTATTTTGGCATTTGTCGAATGGGGTCAGTAGGGACAAATCGTTACCATTAGGACAAGTCGAGACATACAAAGCACAGCAGGGCGAAGTAAAATTACGAAAATTTCAGTCGGAATTGAAATTTAAATTGTTCCTCAACATTTTCCAATTGTGTTACAAATTTCTTGTTTTACCCTGCTGGACTTTTTCAGTAGTTTTGGTATATGTCAAGTCGGATCAGTGGGGACAAATTGGGACCATTAGGACAAGTCTAGACTACGAAGCACAGCAGGGCTAAGTCAATTTACGAAAATCCCAGTCGGAATTGAAATTTGAATTGTTTCCCATTTTATTGTGTTACAAATTTCTTGTTTTACCCAGCCGGACTTGTTCTGTAGGTTTGGCATTTGTCAAGTCGGGTCAGTGGGAACAAATCGGGACCATTAGGACAAGTCGAGACATACGAAGCACAGCAGGGATAAGTAAGTCAATTTACGACAATCCCAGTCGGAATTGAAATTAGAATTGTTCCCTAACATTTTCCTATTGTGTTACAAATTTCTTGTTTTACCAAGCTGGACTTGTTCTGTAGTTTTGGCATTCATCAAATCGGGACAGTGGGAACAAATCGGGACCCCTAGGTCAAGTCAAGACATACTTAGCACAGCAGGGCGAAGTCATATTATGAAAATCTCAGTCGGAATTGAAATTTGAACGTTCCCAACACTTTCCAATTGTGTTGAAAATTTCTTGAATTATCCAGCTGGACTCGTTCTGTTATTTGGCATTTGTTAAGTCGGGTCATTAAGGACAAATCGGGAACATTAGGACAAGTCGAGACGTAATAAGCACAGCTGGGCGAAGTAAAATTACGAAAATTTCAGTCGGAATTGAAATTTAAATTGTTCCTCAACATTTTGCAATTGTGTTACAAATTTCTTGTTTTACCTTGCTGGACTTTTTCTGTAGTTTTGGTATATGTCAAGTCAGGTTAGTAGGGACAAATCGGGACCATTAGGACTAGTCTAGACAACGAAGCACAGCAGGGCTAAGTCAATTTACGAAAATCCCAGACGGAATTGAAATTTGAATGTTCCCAACACTTTCCAATTGTGTTGAAAATTTCTTGAATTATCCAGCTGGACTCGTTCTGTTATTTGGCATTTGTAAAGTAGGGTCATTAAGGACAAATCGGGAACATTAGGACAAGTCGAGACGTAATAAGCACAGCAGGGCGAAGTAAAATTACGAAAATTTCAGTCGGAATTGAAATTTAAATTGTTCCCCAACATTTTCCAATTGTGTTACTAATTTCTTGAATTACTCAGCTGGACTCGTTCTGTTTTTTGGCATTCGTCAAGTCGGGTCATTGGGGACAAATCGGGGCCATTGGGACAAGTTGATAGATACGAAGCACAGCAGGGCGAGTCAAATTACGAAATCTCAGTCGGAATTGAAATTAGAATTGTTCCCCAACATTTTCCTATTGTTTTATAAATTTCTTGTTTTACCCAGCTGGACTTGTCTCTTTTTTGGCATTTGTCAAGTCGGGCCATCAAGGACTAATCGGGACCATTAGGACAAGTCGAGGCAAATGAAGCACAGCAGGGCGAAGTCAAATTACAGAACTCTCGGTCGGAATTGAAATTCGAATGTTCCCAACACTTTCCAATTGTGTTACAAATTTCTTGTTTTATCTAGCTGGACTTGTTCTGTAGTTTTGGCATTTGTCAAGTCGGGTCTGTAGGGACAAATCGGGACCATTAGGACAAGTCGAGACATACAAAGCACAGCAGGTCGAAGTCATATTATGAAATTCTCAGTCGGAATTGAAATTTGAATGTTCCCTACACTTTCCAATTGTGCTACAAATTTCTTGTTTTATCCAGCTGGACTTGTTCTGTTTTTTGGCATTTGTAAAGACGGGTCATTAAGTACAAATCGGGACCATTAAGACAAGTCGAGTCACACGAAGCACAGCAGGGATAAGTAAGTCAATTTACGAAAATCCCAGTCGGAATTGAAATTAGAATTGTTCCCTAACATTTTCCTATTTTGTTACAAATTTCTTGTTTTACCCAGCTGGACTTGTTCTGTAGTTTTGGCATTCGTCAAATCGGGTCAGTGGGGACAGATCGGGACCATTAGGAAAAGTCGAGACGTACTAAGCACAGCAGGGCGAAGTAAAATTACGAAAATTTCAGTCGGAATTGAAATTTAAATTGTTCCTCAACATTTTCCAATTGTGTTATAAATTTCTTGTTTTACCCTGCTGGACTTTTTCAGTAGTTTTGGTATATGTCAAGTCGGATCAGTGGGGACAAATTGGGACCATTAGGACAAGTCTAGACTACGAAGCACAGCAGGGCTAAGTCAATTTACGAAAATCCCAGTCGGAATTGAAATTTGAATTGTTTCCCAACATTTTCTTATTGTGTTACAAATTTCTTGTTTTACCCAGCTGGACTTGTTCTGTAGGTTTGGCATTTGTCAAGTCGGGTCAGTGGGAACAAATCGGGACCATAAGGACAAGTCGAGACATACGAAGCACAGCAGGGATAAGTAAGTCAATTTACGACAATCCCAGTCGGAATTGAAATTAGAATTGTTCCCTAACATTATCCTATTGTGTTACAAATTTCTTGTTTTACCCAGCTGGACTTGTTCTGTAGTTTTGGCATTCATCAAATCGGGTCAGTGGGAACAAATCGGGACCATTAGGTCAAGTCAAGACATACGAAGCACAGCAGGGCGAAGTCATATTATGAAAATCTCAGTCGGAATTGAAATTTGAATGTTCCCATCACTTTCCAATTGTGTTAAAAACTTCTTGTTTGATCCAGCTGGACTCGTTTTGTTTTTTGGCATTTGTCAGGTCGGGTCATTAAAGACAAATCGGGACCATTAGACAAGTCGAGGAAAATGAAGCACAGCAAGGCGAAGTCAATTTACGAAAATCCCAGTCGGAATTGTAATTAGAATTGTTCCCCAACATTTTCCTATTGTTTTATAAATTTCTTGTTTTACCCAGCTGGACTTGTCCCTTTTTTGGCATTTGTCAAGTCGGGCCATCAAGGACTAATCGGGACCATTAGGACAAGTCGGGGAAAATGAAGCACAGCAAGGCGAAGTCAATTTACGAAAATCCCAGTCGGAATTGTAATTAGAATTGTTCCCCAACATTTTCCTATTGTGTTAAAAGTTTCTTGTTTTACCCAGCTGGACTTGTTCTGTATTTTGGCATTTGTCAAGTCGGGCCATCAAGGACTAATCGGGACCATTAGGACAAGTCGAGGCAAATGAAGCACAGCAGGGCGAAGTCAAATTACGGAACTCTCAGTCGGAATTGAAATTTGAATATTCCCAACACTTTCCAATTGTGTTACTAATTTCTTGAATTACTCAGCTGGACTCTTTCTGTTTTTTGGCATTCATCAAGTCGGGTCATTAAGGACAAATCGGGACCATTAGGACAAGTCGAGACGTAATAAGCACAGCAGGGCGAAGTAAAATTACGAAAATTTCAGTCGGAATGGAAATTTAAATTGTTCCTCAACATTTTCCAAATGTGTTACAAATTTCTTGTTTTACCCTGTTGGACTTTTTCTGTAGTTTTGGTATATGTCAAGTCGGGTCAGTGGGACAAATTGGGACCATTAGGACAAGTCTAGACAACGAAGCACAGTAGGGCTAAGTCAATTTACGAAAATCCCAGTCGGAATTGTAATTAGAATTGTTCCCCAACATTTTCCTATTGTGTTAAAAGTTTCTTGTTTTACCCAGCTGGACTTGTTCTGTATTTTGGCATTCGTCAAGTCGGGTCAGTAGGGACAAATCGGGACCATTAGGACAAGTCAAGACATACGAAGCACAGCAGGGCTAGTCAAATTACGAAAATCTCAGTCGGAATTGAAATTAGAATTGTTCCCCAACATTTTCCTATTGTTTTATAAATTTCTTGTTTTACCCAGCTGGACTTGTCTCTTTTTTGGCATTTGTTACAAATTTCTTGTTTTACCCAGCTGGACTTGTTCTGTAGTTTTGGCATTCGTCAAATCGGGTCAGTGGGGACAGATCGGGACCATTAGGAAAAGTCGAGACGTACTAAGCACAGCAGGGCGAAGTAAAATTACGAAAATTTCAGTCGGAATTGAAATTTAAATTGTTCCTCAACATTTTCCAATTGTGTTATAAATTTCTTGTTTTACCCTGCTGGACTTTTTCAGTAGTTTTGGTATATGTAAAGTCGGATCAGTGGGGACAAATTGGGACCATTAGGACAAGTCTAGACTACGAAGCACAGCAGGGCTAAGTCAATTTACGAAATTCTCAGTCGGAATTGAAATTTGAATGTTCCCTACACTTTCCAATTGTGCTACAAATTTCTTGTTTTATCCAGCTGGACTTGTTCTGTTTTTTGGCATTTGTAAAGACGGGTCATTAAGTACAAATCGGGACCATTAGGACAAGTCGAGTCACACGAAGCACAGCAGGGATAAGTAAGTCAATTTACGAAAATCCCAGTCGGAATTGAAATTAGAATTGTTTTTCCCAACATTTTCTTATTGTGTTACAAATTTCTTGCTTTATCCAGCTGGACTTGTTCTGTAGTTTTAGCATATGTCAATTCGGGTCATTGAGGACAAATCGGGACCATTAGGACAAGTCGAGACATACGAAGCACAGCAGGGCTAGTCAAATTACGAAAATCTTATTCGGAATTGAAATTTGAATTGTTTCCCAACAATTTCCTTTGTGTTACAAATTTCTTGCTTTACCCAGCTGGACTTGTTCTGTATTTTGGAATTTGTCAAGTCGGGCCATCAAGGACAAATCGAGACCATTAGGACAAGTCGAGACATAAGAAACACAGCAGGGCGAAGTCAAATTACAGAACTCTCAGTCGGAATTGAAATTTGAATGTTCCCAACACTTTCCAATAGTGTTACTAATTTCTTGAATTACTCAGCTGGACTCTTTCTGTTTTTTGGCATTCGTCAAGTCGGGTCATTGGGCACAAATCGGGACCATTAGGACAAGTCGAGGCGAATGAAGCACAGCAGGGCGAAGTCAAATTACAGAACTCTCGGTCGGAATTGAAATTTGAATGTTCCCAACACTTTCCAATTGTGTTACAAATTTCTTGTTTTGTCCAGCTGGACTTGTTCTGTAGTTTTGGCATTTGTCAAGTCGGGTCAGTAGGGACAAATCGGGACCATTAGGACAAGTCTAGACAACGAAGCACAGTAGGGCTAAGTCAATTTACGAAAATCCCAGTCGGAATTGTAATTAGAATTGTTCCCCAACATTTTCCTATTGTTTTATAAATTTCTTGTTTTACCCAGCTGGACTTGTCTCTTTTTTGGCATTTGTCAAGTCGGGCCATCAAGGACAAATCAAGACCATTAGGACAAGTCGAGGCAAATGAAGCACAGCAGGGCGAAGTCAAATTACAGAACTCTCGGTCGGAATTGAAATTTGAATGTTCCCAACACTTTCCAATTGTGTTACAAATTTCTTGTTTTGTCCAGCTGGACTTGTTCTGTAGTTTTGGCATTTGTCAAGTCGGGTCAGTAGGGACAAATCGGGACCATTAGGACAAGTCGAGACATACGAAGCACAGCAGGGCTAGTCAATTTACAGAAATATCAGTCGGAATTGAAATCAGAATTGTTCCCCAACATTTTCCTATTGTGTTATAAATTTCTTGTTTTACCCAGCTGGACTTGTCTCTTTTTTGGCATTTGTCAAGTCGGGCCATCAAGGACAAATCGAGACCATTAGGACAAGTCGAGGCAAATGAAGCACAGCAGGGCGAAGTCAAATTACAGAACTCTCATTCGGAATTGAAATTTGAATGTTCCCAACACTTTCCAATTGTGTTAAAAACTTCTTGTTTTATCCAGCTGGACTCGTTTAGTTTTTTGGCATCAGTCAAGTCGGGTCATTGGGGACAAATCGGGACCATTAGGACAAGTCGAGGCGAATGAAGCACAGCAAGGCGAAGTCAAATTACAGAACTCTCAGTCGGAATTGAAATTTGAATGTTTCCATCACTTTCCAATTGTGTTAAAAACTTCTTGTTTTATCCAGCTGGACTCGTTTAGTTTTTTGGCATCAGTCAAGTCGGGTCATTAAGGTCAAATCGGGACCATTAGGACAAGTCGAAGCGAATGAAGCACAGCAGGGCGAAGTCAAATTACAGAACTCACGGTCGGAATTGAAATTTGAATGTTCCCAACACTATCCAATTGTGTTACAAATTTCTTGTTTTATCTAGCTGGACTTGTTCTGTAGTTTTGGCATTTGTCAAGTCGGGTCTGTAGGGACAAATCGGGACCATTAGGACAAGTCGAGACATACAAAGCACAGCAGGTCGAAGTGATATTATGAAATTCTCAGTCGGAATTGAAATTTGAATGTTCCCTACACTTTCCAATTGTGCTACAAATTTCTTGTTTTATCCAGCTGGACTTGTTCTGTTTTTTGGCATTTGTAAAGACGGGTCATTAAGTACAAATCGGGACCATTAGGACAAGTCGAGACACACGAAGCACAGCAGGGATAAGTAAGTCAGTTTACGAAAATCCCAGTCGGAATTGAAATTAGAATTGTTTTTCCCAACATTTTCTTATTGTGTTACAAATTTCTTGCTTTATCCAGCTGGACTTGTTCTGTAGTCTTAGCATATGTCAATTCGGGTCATTGAGGACAAATCGGGACCATTAGGACAAGTCGAGACATACGAAGCACAGCAGGGCTAGTCAAATTACGAAAATCTCATTCGGAATTGAAATTTGAATTGTTTCCCAACAATTTCCTATTGTGTTACAAATTTCTTGCTTTACCCAGCTGGACTTGTTCTGTATTATGGAATTTGTCAAGTCGGGCCATCAAGGACAAATTGAGACCATTAGGACAAGTCGAGACATACAAAGCACAGCAGGTCGAAGTCATATTATGAAAATCTCAGTCGGAATTGAAATTTGAATGTTCCCTACACTTTCCAATTGTGCTACAAATTTCTTGTTTTATCCAGCTGGACTTGTTCTGTTTTTTGGCATTTGTAAAGACGGGTCATTAAGTACAATCGGGACCATTAGGACAAGTCGAGTCACACGAAGCACAGCAGGGATAAGTAAAACAATTTACGAAAATCCCAGTCGGAATTGAAATTAGAATTGTTTTTCCCAACATTTTCTTATTGTGTTACAAATTTCTTGCTTTATCCAGCTGGACTTGTTCTGTAGTTTTAGCATATGTCAATTCGGGTCATTGAGGACAAATCGGGACCATTAGGACAAGTCGAGACATACGAAGCACAGCAGGGCTAGTCAAATTACGAAAATCTCAGTCGGAATTGAAATTTGAATTGTTTCCCAACATTTTCTTATTGTGTTACAAATTTCTTGTTTTACCCAGCTGAACTTGTTCTGTAGGTTTGGCATTTGTCAAGTCGGGTCAGTGGGAACAAATCGGGACCATTAGGTCAAGTCAAGACATACGAAGCACAGCAGGGCGAAGTCAAATTACTAAAATCTCAGTCGGAATTGAAATTTGAATGTTCCCTACACTTTCCAAATGTGTTACAAATTTCTTGTTTTACCCTGTTGGACTTTTTCTGTAGTTTTGGTATATGTCAAGTCGGGTCAGTAGGGACAAATCGGGACCATTAGGGCAAGTCTAGACAACGAAGCACAGTAGGGCTAAGTCAATTTACGAAAATCCCAGTCGGAATTGTAATTAGAATTGTTCCCCAACATTTTCCTATTGTTTTATAAATTTCTTGTTTTACCCAGCTGGACTTGTCTCTTTTTTGGCATTTGTCAAGTCGGGCCATCAAGGACAAATCAAGACCATTAGGACAAGTCGAGGCAAATGAAGCACAGCAGGGCGAAGTCAAATTACAGAACTCTCGGTCGGAATTGAAATTAGAATGTTCCCAACACTTTCCAATTGTGTTACAAATTTCTTGTTTTGTCCAGCTGGACTTGTTCTGTAGTTTTGGCATTTGTCAAGTCGGGTCAGTAGGGACAAATCGGGACCAGTAGGACAAGTCGAGACATACGAAGCACAGCAGGGCTAGTCAATTTATCAGTCGGAATTGAAATTAGAATTGTTCCCCAACATTTTCCTATTGTGTTATAAATTTCTTCTTTTACCCAGCTGGACTTGTCTCTTTTTTGGCATTTGTCAAGTCGGGCCATCAAGGACAAATCGAGACCATTAGGACAAGTCGAGGCGAATGAAGCACAGCAGGGCGAAGTCAAATTTCAGAACTCTCAGTCGGAATTGAAATTTGAATGTTTCCATCACTTTCCAATTGTGTTACTAATTTCTTGAATTACTCAGCTGGACTCTTTCTGTTTTTTGGCATTCATCAAGTCTGGTCATTAAGGACAAATCGGGACCATTAGGACAAGTCGAGACGTAATAAGCACAGCAGGGCAAAGTAAAATTACGAAAATTTCAGTCGGAATGGAAATTTAAATTGTTCCTCAACATTTTCTAAATGTGTTACAAATTTCTTGTTTTACCCTGTTGGACTTTTTCTGTAGTTTTGGTATATGTCAAGTCGGGTCAGTAGGGACAAATCGGGACCATTAGGACAAGTCAAGACATACGAAGCACAGCAGGGCTAGTCAAATTACGAAAATCTCAGTCGGAATTGAAATTAGAATTGTTCCCCAACATTTTCCTATTGTTTTATAAATTTCTTGTTTTACCCAGCTGGACTTGTCTCTTTTTTGGCATTTGTCAAGTCGGGCCATCAAGGACAAATCAAGACCATTAGGACAAGTCGAGGCAAATGAAGCACAGCAGGGCGAAGTCAAATTACAGAACTCTCGGTCGGAATTGAAATTTGAATGTTCCCAACACTTTCCAATTGTGTTATAAATTTCTTGTTTTATCCAGCTGGACTTGTTCTGTAGTTTTGGCATTTGTCAAGTCGGGTCTGTAGGGACAAATCGGGACCATTAGGACAAGTCGAGACATACAAAGCACAGCAGGTCGAAGTCATATTACGAAAATCCCAGTCGGAATTGAAATTTGAATTGTTCCCTAACATTTTCCTATTTTGTTACAAATTTCTTGTTTTACCCAGCTGGACTTGTTCTGTAGTTTTGGCATTCGTCAAATCGGGTCTGTGGGGACAGATCGGGACCATTAGGAAAAGTCGAGACGTACTAAGCACAGCAGGGCGAAGTAAAATTACGAAAATTTCAGTCGGAATTGAAATTTAAATTGTTCCTCAACATTTTCCAATTGTGTTATAAATTTCTTGTTTTACCCTGCTGGACTTTTTCAGTAGTTTTGGTATATGTCAAGTCGGATCAGTGGGGACAAATTGGTACCATTAGGACAAGTCTAGACTACAAAGCACAGCAGGGCTAAGTCAATTTACGAAAATCCCAGTCGGAATTGAAATTTAAATTGTTCCCCAACATTTTCCAATTGTGTTACTAATTTCTTGAATTACTCAACTGGACTCGTTCTGTTTTTTGGCATTCGTCAAGTCGGGTCATTGGGGACAAATCGGGGCCATTGGGACAAGTTGATAGATACGAAGCACAGCAGGGCGAGTCAAATTACGAAAATCTCAGTCGGAATTGAAATTAGAATTGTTCCCCAACATTTTCCTATAGTGTTATAAATTTCTTGTTTCACCCTGCTAGACTTGTCTCTTTTTTGGCATTTGACAAGTCGGGCCATCAAGGACAAATCGGGACCATTAGGACAAGTCCAGGCAAATGAAGCACAGCAGGGCCATGTCAAATTACGGAACTCTCAGTCGGAATTGAAATTTGAATGTTCCCATCACTTTCCAATTGTGTTACTAATTTCTTGAATTACTCAGCTGGACTCTTTCTGTTTTTTGGCATTCGTCAAGTCGGGTCATTAAGGACAAATCGGAACCATTAGGACAAGTCGAGACGTAATAAGCACAGCAGGGCGAAGTAAAATTACGAAAATTTCAGTCGGAATGGAAATTTAAATTGTTCCTCAACATTTTCCAAATGTGTTACAAATTTCTTGTTTTACCCTGTTGGACTTTTTCTGTAGTTTTGGTATATGTCAAGTCGGGTCAGTAGGGACAAATCGGGACCATTAGGACAAGTCTAGACAACGAAGCACAGTAGGGCTAAGGCAATTTACGAAAATCCCAGTCGGAATTGTAATTAGAATTGTTCCCCAACATTTTCCAATTGTGTTAAAAGTTTCTTGTTTTCCCAGCTGGACTTGTTCTGTATTTTGGCATTTGTCAAGTCGGGTCAGTAGGGACAAATCGGGACCATTAGGACAAGTCGAGACATACGAAGCACAGCAGGGCTAGTCAAATTACGAAAATCTCAGTCGGAATTGAAATTAGAATTGTTCCCCAACATTTTCCTATTGTTTTATAAATTTCTTGTTTTACCCAGCTGGACTTGTCTCTTTTTTGGCATTTGTCAAGTCGGGCCATCAAGGACTAATCGGGACCATTAGGACAAGTCGAGGCAAATGAAGCACAGCAGGGCGAAGTCAAATTACAGAACTCTCGGTCGGAATTGAAATTTGAATGTTCCCAGCTGGACTTGTTCTGTATTTTGGCATTTGTCAAGTCGGGTCAGTAGGGACAAATCGGGACCATTAGGACAAGTCAAGACATACGAAGCACAGCAGGGCTAGTCAAATTACGAAAATCTCAGTCGGAATTGAAATTTGAATGTTCCCTACACTTTCCAATTGTGCTACAAATTTCTTGTTTTATCCAGCTGGACTTGTTCTGTTTTTTGGCATTTGTAAAGACGGGTCATTAAGTACAAATCGGGACCATTAGGACAAGTCGAGTCATACGAAGCACAGCAGGGATAAGTAAGTCAATTTACGAAAATCCCAGTCGGAATTGAAATTAGAATTGTTCCCTAACATTTTCCTATTTTGTTACAAATTTCTTGTTTTACCCAGCTGGACTTGTTCTGTAGTTTTGGCATTCGTCAAATCGGGTCTGTGGGGACAGATCGGGACCAATAGGAAAAGTCGAGACGTACTAAGCACAGCAGGGCGAAGTAAAATTACGAAAATTTCAGTCGGAATTGAAATTTAAATTGTTCCTCAACATTTTCCAATTGTGTTATAAATTTCTTGTTTTACCCTGCTGGACTTTTTCAGTAGTTTTGGTAGATGTCAAGTCGGGTCAGTAGGGACAAATCGGGACCATTAGGACAAGTCTAGACAACGAAGCACAGTAGGGCTAAGTCAATTTACGAAAATCCCAGTCGGAATTGTGATTAGAATTGTTCCCCAACATTTTCCTATTGTTTTATAAATTTCTTGTTTTACCCAGCTGGACTTGTTTTTTTTTTGGCATTTGTCAAGTCGGGCCATCAAGGACTAATCGGGACCATTAGGACAAGTCGAGGAAAATGAAGCACAGCAGGGCGAAGTCAAATTACGGAACTCTCAGTCGGAATTGAAATTTGAATGTTCCCAACACTTTCCAATTGTGTTACTAATTTCTTGAATTACTCAGCTGGACTCTTTCTGTTTTTTGGCAATCGTCAAGTCGGGTCATTGGGGACAAATCGGGGCCATTAGGACAAGTTGATAGATACGAAGCACAGCAGGGCGAGTCAAATTACAAAAATCTCAGTCGGAATTGAAATTTGAATTGTTCCCCAACATTTTCCTATCTTGTTTTACCCAGCTGGACTTGTCTCTTTTTTGGCATTTGTCAAGTCGGGCCATCAAGGACAAATCAAGACCATTAGGACAAGTCGAGGCAAATGAAGCACAGCAGGGCGAAGTCAAATTACAGAACTCTCGGTCGGAATTGAAATTTGAATGTTCCCAACACTTTCCAATTGTGTTACAAATTTCTTGTTTTATCTAGCTGGACTTGTTCTGTAGTTTTGGCATTTGTCAAGTCGGGTCTGTAGGGACAAATCGGGACCATTAGGACAAGTCGAGACATACAAAGCACAGCAGGTCGAAGTCATATTATGAAAATCTCAGTCGGAATTGAAATTTGAATGTTCCCTACACTTTCCAATTGTGCTACAAATTTCTTGTTTTATCCAGCTGGACTTGTTCTGTTTTTTGGCATTTGTAAAGACGGGTCATTAAGTACAAATCGGGACCATTAGGACAAGTCGAGACACACGAAGCACAGCAGGGATAAGTAAGTCAGTTTACGAAAATCCCAGTCGGAATTGAAATTAGAATTGTTTTTCCCAACATTTTCTTATTGTGTTACAAATTTCTTGCTTTATCCAGCTGGACTTGTTCTGTAGTCTTAGCATATGTCAATTCGGGTCATTGAGGACAAATCGGGACCATTAGGACAAGTCGAGACATACGAAGCACAGCAGGGCTAGTCAAATTACGAAAATCTCATTCGGAATTGAAATTTGAATTGTTTCCCAACAATTTCCTATTGTGTTACAAATTTCTTGCTTTACCCAGCTGGACTTGTTCCGTATTATGGAATTTGTCAAGTCGGGCCATCAAGGACAAATTGAGACCATTAGGACAAGTCGAGACATACAAAGCACAGCAGGTCGAAGTCATATTATGAAAATCTCAGTCGGAATTGAAATTTGAATGTTCCCTACACTTTCCAATTGTGCTACAAATTTCTTGTTTTATCCAGCTGGACTTGTTCTGTTTTTTGGCATTTGTAAAGACGGGTCATTAAGTACAATCGGGACCATTAGGACAAGTCGAGTCACACGAAGCACAGCAGGGATAAGTAAAACAATTTACGAAAATCCCAGTCGGAATTGAAATTAGAATTGTTTTTCCCAACATTTTCTTATTGTGTTACAAATTTCTTGCTTTATCCAGCTGGACTTGTTCTGTAGTTTTAGCATATGTCAATTCGGGTCATTGAGGACAAATCGGGACCATTAGGACAAGTCGAGACATACGAAGCACAGCAGGGCTAGTCAAATTACGAAAATCTCAGTCGGAATTGAAATTTGAATTGTTTCCCAACATTTTCTTATTGTGTTACAAATTTCTTGTTTTACCCAGCTGAACTTGTTCTGTAGGTTTGGCATTTGTCAAGTCGGGTCAGTGGGAACAAATCGGGACCATTAGGTCAAGTCAAGACATACGAAGCACAGCAGGGCGAAGTCAAATTACTAAAATCTCAGTCGGAATTGAAATTTGAATGTTCCCTACACTTTCCAAATGTGTTACAAATTTCTTGTTTTACCCTGTTGGACTTTTTCTGTAGTTTTGGTATATGTCAAGTCGGGTCAGTAGGGACAAATCGGGACCATTAGGACAAGTCAAGACATACGAAGCACAGTAGGGCTAAGTCAATTTACGAAAATCCCAGTCGGAATTGTAATTAGAATTGTTCCCCAACATTTTCCTATTGTTTTATAAATTTCTTGTTTTACCCAGCTGGACTTGTCTCTTTTTTGGCATTTGTCAAGTCGGGCCATCAAGGACAAATCAAGACCATTAGGACAAGTCGAGGCAAATGAAGCACAGCAGGGCGAAGTCAAATTACAGAACTCTCGGTCGGAATTGAAATTAGAATGTTCCCAACACTTTCCAATTGTGTTACAAATTTCTTGTTTTGTCCAGCTGGACTTGTTCTGTAGTTTTGGCATTTGTCAAGTCGGGTCAGTAGGGACAAATCGGGACCAGTAGGACAAGTCGAGACATACGAAGCACAGCAGGTCGAAGTCATATTATGAAAATCTCAGTCGGAATTGAAATTTGAATGTTCCCTACACTTTCCAATTGTGCTACAAATTTCTTGTTTTATCCAGCTGGACTTGTTCTGTTTTTTGGCATTTGTAAAGACGGGTCATTAAGTACAAATCGGGACCATTAGGACAAGTCGAGTCATACGAAGCACAGCAGGGATAAGTAAGTCAATTTACGAAAATCCCAGTCGGAATTGAAATTAGAATTGTTCCCTAACATTTTCCTATTTTGTTACAAATTTCTTGTTTTACCCAGCTGGACTTGTTCTGTAGTTTTGGCATTCGTCAAATCGGGTCTGTGGGGACAGATCGGGACCATTAGGAAAAGTCGAGACGTACTAAGCACAGCAGGGCGAAGTAAAATTACGAAAATTTCAGTCGGAATTGAAATTTAAATTGTTCCTCAACATTTTCCAATTGTGTTATAAATTTCTTGTTTTACCCTGCTGGACTTTTTCAGTAGTTTTGGTATATGTCAAGTCGGATCAGTGGGGACAAATTGGGACTATTAGGACAAGTCTAGACTGCAAAGCACAGCAGGGCTAAGTCAATTCACGAAAATCCCAGTCGGAATTGAAATTTGAATTGTTTCCCAACATTTTCTTATTGTGTTACAAATTTCTTGTTTTACCCAGCCGGACTTGTTCTGTAGGTTTGGCATTTGTCAAGTCGGGTCAGTGGGAACAAATCGGGACCATTAGGACAAGTCGAGACATACGAAGCACAGCAGGGATAAGTAAGTCAATATACGACAATCCCAGTCGGAATTGAAATTAGAATTGTTCCCTAACATTTTCCTATTGTGTTACAAATTTCTTGTTTTACCCAGCTGGACTTGTTCTGTAGTTTTGGCATTCATCAAATCGGGTCAGTGGGAACAAATTGGGACTATTAGGACAAGTCTAGACTGCAAAGCACAGCAGGGCTAAGTCAATTCACGAAAATCCCAGTCGGAATTGAAATTTGAATTGTTTCCCAACATTTTCTTATTGTGTTACAAATTTCTTGTTTTACCCAGCCGGACTTGTTCTGTAGGTTTGGCATTTGTCAAGTCGGGTCAGTGGGAACAAATCGGGACCATTAGGACAAGTCAAGACATACGAAGCACAGCAGGGCGAAGTCATATTATGAAAATCTCAGTCGGAATTGAAATTTGAACGTTCCCAACACTTTCCAATTGTGTTGAAAATTTCTTGAATTATCCAGCTGGACTCGTTCTGTTATTTGGCATTTGTAAAGTCGGGTCATTAAGGACAAATCGGGACCATTAGGACAAGTCGAGGATAATGAAGCACAGCTGGGCGAAGTCAAATTACGAAAATCTTAGTCGGAATTGAAATTAGAATTGTTCCCCAACATTTTCCTATTGTGTTATAAATTTCTTGTTTTACCCAGCTGGACTTGTCTCTTTTTTGGCATTTGTCAAGTCGGGCCATCAAGGACAAATCGAGACCATTAGGACAAGTCGAGGCAAATGAAGCACAGCAGGGCGAAGTCAAATTACAGAACTCTCAGTCGGAATTGAAATTTGAATGTTCCCAACACTTTCCAATTGTGTTACTAATTTCTTGAATTACTCAGCTGGACTCTCTCTGTTTTTTGGCATTCGTCAAGTCGGGTCATTGGGGACAAATCGGGACCATTAGGACAAGTCGAGACATACAAAGCACAGCAGGTCGAAGTCATATTATGAAAATCTCAGTCGGAATTGAAATTTGAATGTTCCCTACACTTTCCAAATGTGTTACAAATTTCTTGTTTTACCCTGTTGGACTTTTTCTGTAGTTTTGGTATATGTCAAGTCGGGTCAGTAGGGACAAATCGGGACCATTAGGGCAAGTCTAGACAACGAAGCACAGTAGGGCTAAGTCAATTTACGAAAATCCCAGTCGGAATTGAAATTTGAATTGTTCCCCAACATTTTCCAATTGTGTTACAAATATTTCGTTTTACCCAGCTGGACTTGTCTCTTTTTTGGCATTTGTCAAGTCGGGCCATCAAGGACAAATCAAGACCATTAGGACAAGTCGAGGCAAATGCGGCACAGCAGGGCGAAGTCAAATTACAGAACTCTCGGTCGGAATTGAAATTTGAATGTTCCCAACACTTTCCAATTGTGTTACAAATTTCTTGTTTTATCTAGCTGGACTTGTTCTGTAGTTTTGGCATTTGTCAAGTCGGGTCTGTAGGGACAAATCGGGACCATTAGGACAAGTCGAGACATACAAAGCACAGCAGGTCGAAGTGATATTATGAAATTCTCAGTCGGAATTGAAATTTGAATGTTCCCTACACTTTCCAATTGTGCTACAAATTTCTTGTTTTATCCAGCTGGACTTGTTCTGTTTTTTGGCATTTGTAAAGACGGGTCATTAAGTACAAATCGGGACCATTAGGACAAGTCGAGACATACGAAGCACAGCAGGGATAAGTAAGTCAATTTACGACAATCCCAGTCGGAATTGAAATTAGAATTGTTCCCTAACATTTTCCTATTGTGTTACAAATTTCTTGTTTTACCCAGCTGGACTGGTTCTGTAGTTTTGGCATTCGTCAAATCGGGTCAGTGGGGACAGATCGGGACCATTAGGAAAAGTCGAGACATACGAAGCACAGCAGGGATAAGTAAGTCAATTTACGACAATCCCAGTCGGAATTGAAATTAGAATTGTTCCCTAACATTTTCCTATTGTGTTACAAATTTCTTGTTTTACCCAGCTGGACTGGTTCTGTAGTTTTGGCATTCGTCAAATCGGGTCAGTGGGGACAGATCGGGACCATTAGGAAAAGTCGAGACGTACTAAGCACAGCAGGGCGAAGTAAAATTACGAAAATTTCAGTCGGAATTGAAATTTAAATTGTTCCTCAACATTTTCCAATTGTGTTATAAATTTCTTGTTTTACCCTGCTGGACTTTTTCAGTAGTTTTGGTATATGTCAAGTCGGATCAGTGGGGACAAATTGGGACCATTAGGACAAGTCGAGACATACGAAGCACAGCAGGGATAAGTAAGTCAATTTACGACAATCCCAGTCGGAATTGAAATTAGAATTGTTCCCTAACATTTTCCTATTGTGTTACAAATTTCTTGTTTTACCCAGCTGGACTTGTTCTGTAGTGGCATTCATCAAATCGGGTCGGTGGGAACAAATCGGGACCATTAGGTCAAGTCAAGACATACTTAGCACAGCAGGGCGAAGTCATATTATGAAAATCTCAGTCGAAATTGAAATTTGAACGTTCCCAACACTTTCCAATTGTGTTGAAAATTTCTTGAATTATCCAGCTGGACTCGTTCTGTTATTTGGCATTTGTAAAGTCGGGTCATTAAGGACAAATCGGGAACATTAGGACAAGTCGAGACGTAATAAGCACAGCAGGGCGAAGTAAAATTACGAAAATTTCAGTCGGAATTGAAATTTAAATTGTTCCTCAACATTTTGCAATTGTGTTACAAATTTCTTGTTTTACCTTGCTGGACTTTTTCTGTAGTTTTGGTATATGTCAAGTCAGGTTAGTAGGGACAAATCGGGACCATTAGGACTAGTCTAGACAACGAAGCACAGCAGGGCTAAGTCAATTTACGAAAATCCCAGACGGAATTGAAATTAGAATTGTTTACCAACATTATTTCCTATTGTGTTACAAATTTCTTGCTTTACCCAGTTGGACTTGTTCTGTATTTTGGCATTCGTCAAGTCGGGTCTTTAAGGACAAATCGGGACCATTAGGACAAGTCGAGGATAATGAAGCACAGCAGGGCGAAGTAAAATTACGAAAATTTCAGTCGGAATTGAAATTTAAATTGTTCCTCAACATTTTCCAATTGTGTTATAAATTTCTTGTTTTACCCTGCTGGACTTTTTCAGTAGTTTTGGTAGATGTCAAGTCGGGTCAGTAGGGACAAATCGGGACCATTAGGACAAGTCTAGACAACGAAGCACAGTAGGGCTAAGTCAATTTACGAAAATCCCAGTCGGAATTGTGATTAGAATTGTTCCCCAACATTTTCCTATTGTTTTATAAATTTCTTGTTTTACCCAGCTGGACTTGTTTTTTTTTTGGCATTTGTCAAGTCGGGCCATCAAGGACTAATCGGGACCATTAGGACAAGTCGAGGAAAATGAAGCACAGCAGGGCGAAGTCAAATTACGGAACTCTCAGTCGGAATTGAAATTTGAATGTTCCCAACACTTTCCAATTGTGTTACTAATTTCTTGAATTACTCAGCTGGACTCTTTCTGTTTTTTGGCAATCGTCAAGTCGGGTCATTGGGGACAAATCGGGGCCATTAGGACAAGTTGATAGATACGAAGCACAGCAGGGCGAGTCAAATTACAAAAATCTCAGTTGAAATTGAAATTTGAATTGTTCCCCAACATTTTCCTATCTTGTTTTACCCAGCTGGACTTGTCTCTTTTTTGGCATTTGTCAAGTCGGGCCATCAAGGACAAATCAAAACCATTAGGACAAGTCGAGGCAAATGAAGCACAGCAGGGCGAAGTCAAATTACAGAACTCTCGGTCGGAATTGAAATTTGAATGTTCCCAACACTTTCCAATTGTGTTACAAATTTCTTGTTTTATCCAGCTGGACTTGTTCTGTAGTTTTGGCATTTGTCAAGTCGGGTCAGTAGGGACAAATCGGGACCATTAGGACAAGTCGAGACATACGAAGCACAGCAGGGCTAGTCAATTTACAGAAATCTCAGTCGGAATTGAAATTAGAATTGTTCCCCAACATTTTCCTATTGTGTTATAAATTTCTTGTTTTACCCAGCTGGACTTGTCTCTTTTTTGGCATTTGTCAAGTCGGGCCATCAAGGACAAATCGGGACCATTAGGACAAGTCGAGGCGAATGAAGCACAGCAGGTCGAAGTCAAATTACAGAACTCTCAGTCGGAATTGAAATTTGAATGTTTCCATCACTTTCCAATTGTGTTAAAAACTTTTTGTTTTATCCAGCTGGACTCGTTTAGTTTTTTGGCATTAGTCAAGTCGGGTCATTAGGACAAATCGGGACCATTAGGACAAGTCGAGACATACGAAGCACAGCAGGGCTAGTCAATTTACAGAAATCCCAGTCGGAATTGAAATTAGAATTGTTCCCCAACATTTTCCTATTGTGTTATAAATTTCTTGTTTTACCCAACTGGACTTGTCTCTTTTTTGGCATTTGTCAAGTCGGGCCATCAAGGAAAAATCGATACCATTAGGACAAGTCGAGGCAAATGAAGCACAGCAGGGATATGTCAAATTACGGAACTCTCAGTCGGAATTGAAATTTGAATGTTCCCAACACTTTCTAATTGTGTTACTAATTTCTTGAATTACTCAGCTGGACTCTTTCTGTTTTTTGGCATTCATCAAGTCGGGTCATTAAGGACAAATCGGGACCATTAGGACAAGTCGAGACGTAATAAGCACAGCAGGGCGAAGTAAAATTACGAAAATTTCAGTCGGAATGGAAATTTAAATTGTTCCTCAACATTTTCCAAATGTGTTACAAATCTTGTTTTACCCTGTTGGACTTTTTCTGTAATTTTGGTATATGTCAAGTCGGGTCAGTAGGGACAAATCGGGACCATTAGGACAAGTCGAGACGTAATAAGCACAGCAGGGCGAAGTAAAATTACGAAAATTTCAGTCGGAATGGAAATTTAAATTGTTCCTCAACAATTTCCAAATGTGTTACAAATCTTGTTTTACCCTGTTGGACTTTTTCTGTAATTTTGGCATTTGTCAAGTCGGGTCAGTAGGGACAAATCGGGACCATTAGGACAAGTCGAGACATACAAAGCACAGCAGGTCGAAGTCATATTATGAAAATCTCAGTCGGAATTGAAATTGTTCCCTACACTTTCCAATTGTGCTACAAATTTCTTGTTTTATCCAGCTGGACTTGTTCTGTTTTTTGGCATTTGTAAAGACGGGTCATTAAGTACAAATCGGGACCATTAGGACAAGTCGACTCATACGAAGCACAGCAGGGATAAGTAAGTCAATTTACGAAATTCCCAGTCGAAATTGAAATTAGAATTGTTCCCTAATATTTTCCTATTTTGTTACAAATTTCTTGTTTTACCCAGCTGGACTTGTTCTGTAGTTTTGGCATTCGTCAAATCGGGTCAGTGGGGACAGATCGGGACCATTAGGAAATGTCGAGACGTACTAAGCACAGCAGGGCGAAGTAAAATTACGAAAATTTCAGTCGGAATTGAAATTTAAATTGTTCCTCAACATTTTCCAATTGTGTTATAAATTTCTTGTTTTACCCTGCTGGACTTTTTCAGTAGTTTTGGTATATGTCAAGTCGGATCAGTGGGGACAAATTGGGACCATTAGGACAAGTCGAGACATACGAAGCACAGCAGGGATAAGTAAGTCAATTTACGACAATCCCAGTCGGAATTGAAATTAGAATTGTTCCCTAACATTTTCCTATTGTGTTACAAATTTCTTGTTTTACCCAGCTGGACTTGTTCTGTAGTGGCATTCATCAAATCGGGTCAGTGGGAACAAATCGGGACCATTAGGTCAAGTCAAGACATACTTAGCACAGCAGGGCGAAGTCATATTATGAAAATCTCAGTCGAAATTGAAATTTGAACGTTCCCAACACTTTCCAATTGTGTTGAAAATTTCTTGAATTATCCAGCTGGACTCGTTCTGTTATTTGGCATTTGTAAAGTCGGGTCATTAAGGACAAATAGGGAACATTAGGACAAGTCGAGACGTAATAAGCACAGCAGGGCGAAGTAAAATTACGAAAATTTCAGTCGGAATTGAAATTTAAATTGTTCCTCAACATTTTGCAATTGTGTTACAAATTTCTTGTTTTACCTTGCTGGACTTTTTCTGTAGTTTTGGTATATGTCAAGTCAGGTTAGTAGGGACAAATCGGGACCATTAGGACTAGTCTAGACAACGAAGCACAGCAGGGCTAAGTCAATTTACGAAAATCCCAGACGGAATTGAAATTAGAATTGTTTACCAACATTATTTCCTATTGTGTTACAAATTTCTTGCTTTACCCAGTTGGACTTGTTCTGTATTTTGGCATTCGTCAAGTCGGGTCTTTAAGGACAAATCGGGACCATTAGGACAAGTCGAGGATAATGAAGCACAGCAGGGCGAAGTAAAATTACGAAAATTTCAGTCGGAATTGAAATTTAAATTGTTCCTCAACATTTTCCAATTGTGTTATAAATTTCTTGTTTTACCCTGCTGGACTTTTTCAGTAGTTTTGGTAGATGTCAAGTCGGGTCAGTAGGGACAAATCGGGACCATTAGGACAAGTCTAGACAACGAAGCACAGTAGGGCTAAGTCAATTTACGAAAATCCCAGACGGAATTGAAATTAGAATTGTTAACCAACATTATTTCCTATTGTGTTACAAATTTCTTGCTTTACCCAGTTGGACTTGTTCTGTATTTTGGCATTCGTCAAGTCGGGTCTTTAAGGACAAATCGGGACCATTAGGACAAGTCGAGGATAATGAAGCACAGCAGGGCGAAGTAAAATTACGAAAATTTCAGTCGGAATTGAAATTTAAATTGTTCCTCAACATTTTCCAATTGTGTTATAAATTTCTTGTTTTACCCTGCTGGACTTTTTCAGTAGTTTTGGTATATGTCAAGTCGGATCAGTGGGGACAAATTGGGACCATTAGGACAAGTCTAGACTACGAAGCACAGCAGGGCTAAGTCAATTTACGAAAATCCCAGTCGGAATTGAAATTTAAATTGTTTCCCAACATTTTCTTATTGTGTTACAAATTTCTTGTTTTACCCAGCTGGACTTGTTCTATAGGTTTGGCATTTGTCAAGTCGGGTCAGTGGGAACAAATGGGGACCATTAGGACAAGTCAAGACATACGAAGCACAGCAGGGATAAGTAAGTCAATTTACGACAATCCCAGTCGGAATTGAAATTAGAATTGTTCCCTAACATTTTCCTATTGTGTTACAAATTTCTTGTTTTACCCAGCTGGACTTGTTCTGTAGTTTTGGCATTCATCAAATCGGGTCAGTGGGAACAAATCGGGACCATTAGGTCAAGTCAAGACATACGAAGCACAGCAGGGCGAAGTTATTATGAAAATCTCAGTCGGAATTGAAATTTGAATGTTCCCAACACTTTCCAATTGTGTTGAAAATTTCTTGAATTATCCAGCTGGACTCGTTCTGTTATTTGGCATTTGTAAAGTAGGGTCATTAAGGACAAATCGGGAACATTAGGACAAGTCGAGACGTAATAAGCACAGCAGGGCGAAGTAAAATTACGAAAATCTCAGTCGGAATTGAAATTAGAATTGTTCCCCAACATTTTCCTATAGTGTTATAAATTTCTTGTTTCACCCTGCTGGACTTGTCTCTTTTTTGGCATTTGTCAAGTCGGGCCATCAAGGACAAATCGGGACCATTGGGTCAAGTCAAGATATACGAAGCACAGCAGGGCGAAGTCAAATTACAGAACTCTCAGTCGGAATTGAAATTTGAATGTTCCCAACACTTTCCAATTGTGTTACTAATTTCTTGAATTACTCAGCTGGACTCGTTTAGTTTTTTGGCATTCGTCAAGTCGGGTCATTGGGGACAAATCGGGACCATTAGGACAAGTCGAGACATACGAAGCACAGCAGGGCTAGTCAATTTACAGAAATCCCAGTCGGAATTGAAATTAGAATTGTTCCCCAACATTTTCCTATTGTGTTATAAATTTCTTGTTTTACCCAGCTGGACTTGTCTCTTTTTTGGCATTTGTCAAGTCGGGCCATCAAGGAAAAATCGATACCATTAGGACAAGTCGAGGCAAATGAAGCACAGCAGGGCCATGTCAAATTACGGAACTCTCAGTCGGAATTGAAAGTTGAATGTTCCCAACACTTTCCAATAGTGTTACTAATTTCTTGAATTACTCAGCTGGACTCTTTCTGTTTTTTGGCATTCGTCAAGTCGGGTCATTAAGGACAAATCGGGACCATTAGGACAAGTCGAGACGTAATAAGCACAGCAGGGCGAAGTAAAATTACGAAAATTTCAGTCGGAATGGAAATTTAAATTCTTCCTCAACATTTTCCAAATGTGTTACAAATTTCTTGTTTTACCCTGTTGGACTTTTTCTGTAGTTTTGGTATATGTCAAGTCGGGTCAGTAGGGACAAATCGGGACCATTAGGGCAAGTCTAGACAACGAAGCACAGTAGGGCTAAGTCAATTTACGAAAATCCCAGTCGGAATTGTAATTAGAATTGTTCTCCAACATTTTCCAATTGTGTTAAAAGTTTCTTGTTTTACCCAGCTGGACTTGTTCTGTATTTTGGCATTTGTCAAGTCGGGTCAGTAGGGACAAATCGGGACCATTAGGACAAGTCGAGACATACGAAGCACAGCAGGGCTAGTCAAATTACGAAAATCTCAGTCGAAATTGAAATTAGAATTGTTCCCCAACATTTTCCTATTGTTTTATAAATTTCTTGTTTTACCCAGCTGGACTTGTCTCTTTTTTGGCAAATGGCAAATGAAGCACATCAGGGCGAAGTCAAATTACGGAACTCTCAGTCGGAATTGAAATTTGAATTGTTCCCCAACATTTTCCAATTGTGTTACAAATATTTCGTTTTACCCAGCTGGACTTGTCTCTTTTTTGGCATTTGTCAAGTCGGGCCATCAAGGACAAATCAAGACCATTAGGACAAGTCGAGGCAAATGAAGCACAGCAGGGCGAAGTCAAATTACAGAACTCTCGGTCGGAATTGAAATTTGAATGTTCCCAACACTTTTCAATTGGGTTACAAATTTCTTGTTTTATCTAGCTGGACTTGTTCTGTAGTTTTGGCATTTGTCAAGTCGGGTCTGTAGGGACAAATCGGGACCATTAGGACAAGTCGAGACATACAAAGCACAGCAGGTCGAAGTGATATTATGAAATTCTCAGTCGGAATTGAAATTTGAATGTTCCCTACACTTTCCAATTGTGCTACAAATTTCTTGTTTTATCCAGCTGGACTTGTTCTGTTTTTTGGCATTTGTAAAGACGGGTCATTAAGTACAAATCGGGACCATTAGGACAAGTCGAGTCACACGAAGCACAGCAGGGATAAGTAAGTCAATTTACGAAAATCCCAGTCGGAATTGAAATTAGAATTGTTTTTCCCAACATTTTCTTATTGTGTTACAAATTTCTTGCTTTATCCAGCTGGACTTGTTCTGTAGTTTTAGCATATGTCAATTCGGGTCATTGAGGACAAATCGGGACCATTAGGACAAGTCGAGACATACGAAGCACAGCAGGGCTAGTCAAATTACGAAAATCTTATTCGGAATTGAAATTTGAATTGTTTCCCAACAATTTCCTTTGTGTTACAAATTTCTTGCTTTACCCAGCTGGACTTGTTCTGTATTTTGGAATTTGTCAAGTCGGGCCATCAAGGACAAATCGAGACCATTAGGACAAGTCGAGACATAAGAAACACAGCAGGGCGAAGTCAAATTACAGAACTCTCAGTCGGAATTGAAATTTGAATGTTCCCAACACTTTCCAATAGTGTTACTAATTTCTTGAATTACTCAGCTGGACTCTTTCTGTTTTTTGGCATTCGTCAAGTCGGGTCATTGGGCACAAATCGGGACCATTAGGACAAGTCGAGGCGAATGAAGCACAGCAGGGCGAAGTCAAATTACAGAACTCTCGGTCGGAATTGAAATTTGAATGTTCCCAACACTTTCCAATTGTGTTACAAATTTCTTGTTTTGTCCAGCTGGACTTGTTCTGTAGTTTTGGCATTTGTCAAGTCGGGTCAGTAGGGACAAATCGGGACCATTAGGACAAGTCTAGACAACGAAGCACAGTAGGGCTAAGTCAATTTACGAAAATCCCAGTCGGAATTGTAATTAGAATTGTTCCCCAACATTTTCCTATTGTTTTATAAATTTCTTGTTTTACCCAGCTGGACTTGTCTCTTTTTTGGCATTTGTCAAGTCGGGCCATCAAGGACAAATCAAGACCATTAGGACAAGTCGAGGCAAATGAAGCACAGCAGGGCGAAGTCAAATTACAGAACTCTCGGTCGGAATTGAAATTTGAATGTTCCCAACACTTTCCAATTGTGTTACAAATTTCTTGTTTTGTCCAGCTGGACTTGTTCTGTAGTTTTGGCATTTGTCAAGTCGGGTCAGTAGGGACAAATCGGGACCATTAGGACAAGTCGAGACATACGAAGCACAGCAGGGCTAGTCAATTTACAGAAATATCAGTCGGAATTGAAATCAGAATTGTTCCCCAATATTTTCCTATTGTGTTATAAATTTCTTGTTTTACCCAGCTGGACTTGTCTCTTTTTTGGCATTTGTCAAGTCGGGCCATCAAGGACAAATCGAGACCATTAGGACAAGTCGAGGCAAATGAAGCACAGCAGGGCGAAGTCAAATTACAGAACTCTCATTCGGAATTGAAATTTGAATGTTCCCAACACTTTCCAATTGTGTTAAAAACTTCTTGTTTTATCCAGCTGGACTCGTTTAGTTTTTTGGCATCAGTCAAGTCGGGTCATTGGGGACAAATCGGGACCATTAGGACAAGTCGAGGCGAATGAAGCACAGCAAGGCGAAGTCAAATTACAGAACTCTCAGTCGGAATTGAAATTTGAATGTTTCCATCACTTTCCAATTGTGTTAAAAACTTCTTGTTTTATCCAGCTGGACTCGTTTAGTTTTTTGGCATCAGTCAAGTCGGGTCATTAAGGTCAAATCGGGACCATTAGGACAAGTCGAAGCGAATGAAGCACAGCAGGGCGAAGTCAAATTACAGAACTCACGGTCGGAATTGAAATTTGAATGTTCCCAACACTATCCAATTGTGTTACAAATTTCTTGTTTTATCTAGCTGGACTTGTTCTGTAGTTTTGGCATTTGTCAAGTCGGGTCTGTAGGGACAAATCGGGACCATTAGGACAAGTCGAGACATACAAAGCACAGCAGGTCGAAGTGATATTATGAAATTCTCAGTCGGAATTGAAATTTGAATGTTCCCTACACTTTCCAATTGTGCTACAAATTTCTTGTTTTATCCAGCTGGACTTGTTCTGTTTTTTGGCATTTGTAAAGACGGGTCATTAAGTACAAATCGGGACCATTAGGACAAGTCGAGACACACGAAGCACAGCAGGGATAAGTAAGTCAGTTTACGAAAATCCCAGTCGGAATTGAAATTAGAATTGTTTTTCCCAACATTTTCTTATTGTGTTACAAATTTCTTGCTTTATCCAGCTGGACTTGTTCTGTAGTCTTAGCATATGTCAATTCGGGTCATTGAGGACAAATCGGGACCATTAGGACAAGTCGAGACATACGAAGCACAGCAGGGCTAGTCAAATTACGAAAATCTCATTCGGAATTGAAATTTGAATTGTTTCCCAACAATTTCCTATTGTGTTACAAATTTCTTGCTTTACCCAGCTGGACTTGTTCTGTATTATGGAATTTGTCAAGTCGGGCCATCAAGGACAAATTGAGACCATTAGGACAAGTCGAGACATACAAAGCACAGCAGGTCGAAGTCATATTATGAAAATCTCAGTCGGAATTGAAATTTGAATGTTCCCTACACTTTCCAATTGTGCTACAAATTTCTTGTTTTATCCAGCTGGACTTGTTCTGTTTTTTGGCATTTGTAAAGACGGGTCATTAAGTACAATCGGGACCATTAGGACAAGTCGAGTCACACGAAGCACAGCAGGGATAAGTAAAACAATTTACGAAAATCCCAGTCGGAATTGAAATTAGAATTGTTTTTCCCAACATTTTCTTATTGTGTTACAAATTTCTTGCTTTATCCAGCTGGACTTGTTCTGTAGTTTTAGCATATGTCAATTCGGGTCATTGAGGACAAATCGGGACCATTAGGACAAGTCGAGACATACGAAGCACAGCAGGGCTAGTCAAATTACGAAAATCTCAGTCGGAATTGAAATTTGAATTGTTTCCCAACATTTTCTTATTGTGTTACAAATTTCTTGTTTTACCCAGCTGAACTTGTTCTGTAGGTTTGGCATTTGTCAAGTCGGGTCAGTGGGAACAAATCGGGACCATTAGGTCAAGTCAAGACATACGAAGCACAGCAGGGCGAAGTCAAATTACTAAAATCTCAGTCGGAATTGAAATTTGAATGTTCCCTACACTTTCCAAATGTGTTACAAATTTCTTGTTTTACCCTGTTGGACTTTTTCTGTAGTTTTGGTATATGTCAAGTCGGGTCAGTAGGGACAAATCGGGACCATTAGGGCAAGTCTAGACAACGAAGCACAGTAGGGCTAAGTCAATTTACGAAAATCCCAGTCGGAATTGTAATTAGAATTGTTCCCCAACATTTTCCTATTGTTTTATAAATTTCTTGTTTTACCCAGCTGGACTTGTCTCTTTTTTGGCATTTGTCAAGTCGGGCCATCAAGGACAAATCAAGACCATTAGGACAAGTCGAGGCAAATGAAGCACAGCAGGGCGAAGTCAAATTACAGAACTCTCGGTCGGAATTGAAATTTGAATGTTCCCAACACTTTCCAATTGTGTTATAAATTTCTTGTTTTATCCAGCTGGACTTGTTCTGTAGTTTTGGCATTTGTCAAGTCGGGTCTGTAGGGACAAATCGGGACCATTAGGACAAGTCGAGACATACAAAGCACAGCAGGTCGAAGTCATATTATGAAAATCTCAGTCGGAATTGAAATTTGAATTGTTCCCTAACATTTTCCTATTTTGTTACAAATTTCTTGTTTTACCCAGCTGGACTTGTTCTGTAGTTTTGGCATTCGTCAAATCGGGTCTGTGGGGACAGATCGGGACCATTAGGAAAAGTCGAGAAGTACAAAGCACAGCAGGGCGAAGTAAAATTACGAAAATTTCAGTCGGAATTGAAATTTAAATTGTTCCTCAACATTTTGCAATTGTGTTACAAATTTCTTGTTTTACCTTGCTGGACTTTTTCTGTAGTTTTGGTATATGTCAAGTCAGGTTAGTAGGGACAAATCGGGACCATTAGGACTAGTCTAGACAACGAAGCACAGCAGGGCTAAGTCAATTTACGAAAATCCCAGACGGAATTGAAATTAGAATTGTTTACCAACATATTTTCCTATTGTGTTACAAATTTCTTGCTTTACCCAGTTGGACTTGTTCTGTATTTTGGCATTCGTCAAGTCGGGTCTTTAAGGACAAATCGGGACCATTAGGACAAGTCGAGGATAATAAAGCACAGCAGGGCGAAGTAAAATTACGAAAATTTCAGTCGGAATGGAAATTTAAATTGTTCCTCAACATTTTCTAAATGTGTTAAAAGTTTCTTGTTTTACCCAGCTGGACTTGTTCTGTATTTTGGCATTTGTCAAGTCGGGTCAGTAGGGACAAATCGGGACCATTAGGACAAGTCAAGACATACGAAGCACAGCAGGGCTGTCAAATTACGAAAATCTCAGTCGGAATTGAAATTTGAATGTTCCCTACACTTTCCAATTGTGCTACAAATTTCTTGTTTTATCCAGCTGGACTTGTTCTGTTTTTTGGCATTTGTAAAGACGGGTCATTAAGTACAAATCGGGACCATTAGGACAAGTCGAGTCATACGAAGCACAGCAGGGATAAGTAAGTCAATTTACGAAAATCCCAGTCGGAATTGAAATTAGAATTGTTCCCTAACATTTTCCTATTTTGTTACAAATTTCTTGTTTTACCCAGCTGGACTTGTTCTGTAGTTTTGGCATTCGTCAAATCGGGTCTGTGGGGACAGATCGGGACCATTAGGAAAAGTCGAGACGTACTAAGCACAGCAGGGCGAAGTAAAATTACGAAAATTTCAGTCGGAATTGAAATTTAAATTGTTCCTCAACATTTTCCAATTGTGTTATAAATTTCTTGTTTTACCCTGCTGGACTTTTTCAGTAGTTTTGGTATATGTCAAGTCGGATCAGTGGGGACAAATTGGGACCATTAGGACAAGTCTAGACTACAAAGCACAGCAGGGCTAAGTCAATTTACGAAAATCCCAGTCGGAATTGAAATTTAAATTGTTCCCCAACATTTTCCAATTGTGTTACTAATTTCTTGAATTACTCAACTGGACTCGTTCTGTTTTTTGGCATTCGTCAAGTCGGGTCATTGGGGACAAATCGGGGCCATTGGGACAAGTTGATAGATACGAAGCACAGCAGGGCGAGTCAAATTACGAAAATCTCAGTCGGAATTGAAATTAGAATTGTTCCCCAACATTTTCCTATAGTGTTATAAATTTCTTGTTTCACCCTGCTAGACTTGTCTCTTTTTTGGCATTTGACAAGTCGGGCCATCAAGGACAAATCGGGACCATTAGGACAAGTCCAGGCAAATGAAGCACAGCAGGGCCATGTCAAATTACGGAACTCTCAGTCGGAATTGAAATTTGAATGTTCCCATCACTTTCCAATTGTGTTACTAATTTCTTGAATTACTCAGCTGGACTCTTTCTGTTTTTTGGCATTCGTCAAGTCGGGTCATTAAGGACAAATCGGGACCATTAGGACAAGTCGAGACGTAATAAGCACAGCAGGGCGAAGTAAAATTACGAAAATTTCAGTCGGAATGGAAATTTAAATTGTTCCTCAACATTTTCCAAATGTGTTACAAATTTCTTGTTTTACCCTGTTGGACTTTTTCTGTAGTTTTGGTATATGTCAAGTCGGGTCAGTAGGGACAAATCGGGACCATTAGGACAAGTCTAGACAACGAAGCACAGTAGGGCTAAGGCAATTTACGAAAATCCCAGTCGGAATTGTAATTAGAATTGTTCCCCAACATTTTCCAATTGTGTTAAAAGTTTCTTGTTTTCCCAGCTGGACTTGTTCTGTATTTTGGCATTTGTCAAGTCGGGTCAGTAGGGACAAATCGGGACCATTAGGACAAGTCGAGACATACGAAGCACAGCAGGGCTAGTCAAATTACGAAAATCTCAGTCGGAATTGAAATTAGAATTGTTCCCCAACATTTTCCTATTGTTTTATAAATTTCTTGTTTTACCCAGCTGGACTTGTCTCTTTTTTGGCATTTGTCAAGTCGGGCCATCAAGGACTAATCGGGACCATTAGGACAAGTCGAGGCAAATGAAGCACAGCAGGGCGAAGTCAAATTACAGAACTCTCGGTCGGAATTGAAATTTGAATGTTCCCAACACTTTCCAATTGTGTTACAAATTTCTTGTTTATCTACCTGGACTTGTTCTGTAGTTTTGGCATTTGTCAAGTCGGGTCTGTAGGGACAAATCGGGACCATTAGGACAAGTCGAGACATACAAAGCACAGCAGGTCGAAGTCATATTATGAAATTCTCAGTCGGAATTGAAATTTGAATGTTCCCTACACTTTCCAATTGTGCTACAAATTTCTTGTTTTATCCAGCTGGACTTGTTCTGTTTTTTGGCATTTGTCAAGTCGGGTCAGTAGGGACAAATCGGGACCATTAGGACAAGTCAAGACATACGAAGCACAGCAGGGCTAGTCAAATTACGAAAATCTCAGTCGGAATTGAAATTTGAATGTTCCCTACACTTTCCAATTGTGCTACAAATTTCTTGTTTTATCCAGCTGGACTTGTTCTGTTTTTTGGCATTTGTAAAGACGGGTCATTAAGTACAAATCGGGACCATTAGGACAAGTCGAGTCATACGAAGCACAGCAGGGATAAGTAAGTCAATTTACGAAAATCCCAGTCGGAATTGAAATTAGAATTGTTCCCTAACATTTTCCTATTTTGTTACAAATTTCTTGTTTACCCAGCTGGACTTGTTCTGTAGTTTTGGCATTCGTCAAATCGGGTCTGTGGGGACAGATCGGGACCATTAGGAAAAGTCGAGACGTACAAAGCACAGCAGGGCGAAGTAAAATTACGAAAATTTCAGTCGGAATTGAAATTTAAATTGTTCCTCAACATTTTGCAATTGTGTTACAAATTTCTTGTTTTACCTTGCTGGACTTTTTCTGTAGTTTTGGTATATGTCAAGTCAGGTTAGTAGGGACAAATCGGGACCATTAGGACTAGTCTAGACAACGAAGCACAGCAGGGCTAAGTCAATTTACGAAAATCCCAGACGGAATTGAAATTAGAATTGTATACCAACATATTTTCCTATTGTGTTCCAAATTTCTTGCTTTACCCAGTTGGACTTGTTCTGTATTTTGGCATTCGTCAAGTCGGGTCTTTAAGGACAAATCGGGACCATTAGGACAAGTCGAGGATAATGAAGCACAGCAGGGCGAAGTAAAATTACGAAAATTTCAGTCGGAATGGAAATTTAAATTGTTCCTCAACATTTTCTAAATGTGTTACAAATTTCTTGTTTTACCCTGTTGGACTTTTTCTGTAGTTTTGGTATATGTCAAGTCGGGTCAGTAGGGACAAATCGGGACCATTAGGACAAGTCTAGACAACGAAGCACAGTAGGGCTAAGTCAATTTACGAAAATCCCAGTCGGAATTGTAATTAGAATTGTTCCCCAACATTTTCCTATTGTGTTAAAAGTTTCTTGTTTTACCCAGCTGGACTTGTTCTGTATTTTGGCATTTGTCAAGTCGGGTCAGTAGGGACAAATCGGGACCATTAGGACAAGTCAAGACATACGAAGCACAGCAGGGCTAGTCAAATTACGAAAATCTCAGTCGGAATTGAAATTTGAATGTTCCCTACACTTTCCAATTGTGCTACAAATTTCTTGTTTTATCCAGCTGGACTTGTTCTGTTTTTTGGCATTTGTAAAGACGGGTCATTAAGTACAAATCGGGACCATTAGGACAAGTCGAGTCATACGAAGCACAGCAGGGATAAGTAAGTCAATTTACGAAAATCCCAGTCGGAATTGAAATTAGAATTGTTCCCTAACATTTTCCTATTTTGTTACAAATTTCTTGTTTTACCCAGCTGGACTTGTTCTGTAGTTTTGGCATTCGTCAAATCGGGTCTGTGGGGACAGATCGGGACCAATAGGAAAAGTCGAGACGTACTAAGCACAGCAGGGCGAAGTAAAATTACGAAAATTTCAGTCGGAATTGAAATTTAAATTGTTCCTCAACATTTTCCAATTGTGTTATAAATTTCTTGTTTTACCCTGCTGGACTTTTTCAGTAGTTTTGGTATATGTCAAGTCGGATCAGTGGGGACAAATTGGGACCATTAGGACAAGTCTAGACTACAAAGCACAGCAGGGATAAGTAAGTCAATTTACGACAATCCCAGTCGGAATTGAAATTAGAATTGTTCCCTAACATTTTCCTATTGTGTTACAAACTTCTTGTTTTACCCAGCTGGACTTGTTCTGTAGTTTTGGCATTCATCAAATCGGGTCAGTGGGAACAAATCGGGACCATTAGGTCAAGTCAAGACATACGAAGCACAGCAGGGCGAAGTCATATTATGAAAATCTCAGTCGGAATTGAAATTTGAACGTTCCCAACACTTTCCAATTGTGTTGAAAATTTCTTGAATTATCCAGCTGGACTCGTTCTGTTATTTGGCATCTGTAAAGTCGGGTCATTAAGGACAAATCGGGACCATTAGGAAAAGTCGAGACGTACTAAGCACAGCAGGGCCAAGTAAAATTACTAAAATTTCTGTCGGAATTGAAATTTGAATTGTTCCTCTACATTTTCCAATTGTGTTATAAATTTCTTGTTTTACCCTGCTGGACTTTTTCAGTAGTTTTGGTATATGTCAAGTCGGATCAGTGGGGACAAATTGGGACCATTAGGACAAGTCTAGACTACGAAGCACAGCAGGGCTAAGTCAATTTACGAAAATCCCAGTCGGAATTGAAATTTAAATTGTTTCCCAACATTTTCTTATTGTGTTACAAATTTCTTGTGTTACCCAGCTGGACTTGTTCTATAGGTTTGGCATTTGTCAAGTCGGGTCAGTGGGAACAAATCGGGACCATTAGGACAAGTCGAGACATACGAAGCACAGCAGAGATAAGTAAGTCAATCCCAGTCGGAATTGAAATTAGAATTGTTCCCTAACATTTTCCTATTGTGTTACAAATTTCTTGTTTTACCCAGCTGGACTTGTTCTGTAGTTTTGGCATTCATCAAATCGGGTCAGTGGAAACAAATCGGGACCATTAGGTCAAGTCAAGACATACGAAGCACAGCAGGGCGAAGTCATTATGAAAATCTCAGTCGGAATTGAAATTAGAATTGTTCCCTAACATTTTCCTATTTTGTTACAAATTTCTTGTTTTACCCAGCTGGACTTGTTCTGTAGTTTTGGCATTCGTCAAATCGGGTCAGTGGGGACAGATCGGGACCATTAGGAAAAGTCGAGACGTACTAAGCACAGCAGGGTGAAGTAAAATTACGAAAATTTCAGTCGGAATTGAAATTTAAATTGTTCCTCAACATTGAATATTCCCAACACTTTCCAATTGTGTTACTAATTTCTTGAATTACTCAGCTGGACTCTTTCTGTTTTTTGGCAATCGTCAAGTCGGGTCATTGGGGACAAATCGGGGCCATTAGGACAAGTTGATAGATACGAAGCACAGCAGGGCGAGTCAAATTACGAAAATCTCAGTCGGAATTGAAATTTGAATTGTTCCCCAACATTTTCCAATCTTGTTTTACCCAGCTGGACTTGTTCTGTATTTTGGCATTTGTCAAGTCGGGTCAGTAGGGACAAATCGGGACCATTAGGACAAGTCAAGACATACGAAGCACAGCAGGGCTAGTCAAATTACGAAAATCTCAGTCGGAATTGAAATTAGAATTGTTCCCCAACATTTTCCTATTGTTTTATAAATTTCTTGTTTTACCCAGCTGGACTTGTCTCTTTTTTGGCATTTGTCAAGTCGGGCCATCAAGGACAAATCAAGACCATTAGGACAAGTCGAGGCAAATGAAGCACAGCAGGGCGAAGTCAAATTACAGAACTCTCGGTCGGAATTGAAATTTGAATGTTCCCAACACTTTCCAATTGTGTTATAAATTTCTTGTTTTATCCAGCTGGACTTGTTCTGTGGTTTTGGCATTTGTCAAGTCGGGTCTGTAGGGACAAATCGGGACCATTAGGACAAGTCGAGACATACAAAGCACAGCAGGTCGAAGTCATATTATGAAAATCTCAGTCGGAATTGAAATTTGAATGTTCCCTACACTTTCCAATTGTGCTACAAATTTCTTGTTTTATCCAGCTGGACTTGTTCTGTTTTTTGGCAATTGTAAAGACGGGTCATTAAGTACAAATCGGGACCATTAGGACAAGTCGAGACATACGAAGCACAGCAGGGATAAGTAAGTCAATTTACGACAATCCCAGTCGGAATTGAAATTAGAATTGTTCCCTAACATTTTCCTATTGTGTTACAAATTTCTTGGTTTACCCAGCTGGACTTGTTCTGTAGTTTTGGCATTCATCAAATCGGGTCAGTGGGAACAAATCGGGACCATTAGGTCAAGTCAAGACATACGAAGCACAGCAGGGCGAAGTCATATTATGAAAATCTCAGTCGGAATTGAAATTTGAACGTTCCCAACACTTTCCAATTGTGTTGAAAATTTCTTGAATTATCCAGCTGGACTCGTTCTGTTATTTGGCATTTGTAAAGTCGGGTCATTAAGGACAAATCGGGAACATTAGGACAAGTCGAGACGTAATAAGCACAGCAGGGCGAAGTAAAATTACGAAAATTTCAGTCGGAATTGAAATTTAAATTGTTCCTCAACATTTTGCAATTGTGTTACAAATTTCTTGTTTTACTTTGCTGGACTTTTTCTGTAGTTTTGGTATATGTCAAGTCAGGTTAGTAGGGACAAATCGGGACCATTAGGACAAGTCTAGACAACGAAGCACAGTAGGGCTAAGTCAATTTACGAAAATCCCAGTCGGAATTGTAATTAGAATTGTTCCCCAACATTTTCCTATTGTGTTAAAAGTTTCTTGTTTTATCCAGCTGGACTTGTTCTTTATTTTGGCATTTGTCAAGTCGGGTCAGTAGGGACAAATCGGGACCATTAGGACAAGTCGAGACATACAAAGCACAGCAGGTCGAAGTCATATTATGAAAATCTCAGTCGGAATTAAAATTTGAATGTTCCCTACACTTTCCAATTGTGCTACAAATTTCTTGTTTTATCCAGCTGGACTTGTTCTGTAGTTTTGGCATTCATCAAATCGGGTCAGTGGGAACAAATCGGGACCATTAGGTCAAGTCAAGACATACGAAGCACAGCAGGGCGAAGTCATATTATGAAAATCTCAGTCGGAATTGAAATTTGAACGTTCCCAACACTTTCCAATTGTGTTGAAAATTTCTTGAATTATCCAGCTGGACTCGTTCTGTTATTTGGCATTTGTAAAGTCGGGTCATTAAGGACAAATCGGGACCATTAGGAAAAGTCGAGACGTACTAAGCACAGCAGGGCGAAGTAAAATTACGACAATTTCTGTCGGAATTGAAATTTGAATTGTTCCTCTACATTTTCCAATTGTGTTATAAATTTCTTGTTTTACCCTGCTGGACTTTTTCAGTAGTTTTGGTATATGTCAAGTCGGATCAGTGGGGACAAATTGGGACCATTAGGACAAGTCTAGACTACGAAGCACAGCAGGGCTAAGTCAATTTACGAAAATCCCAGTCGGAATTGAAATTTAAATTGTTTCCCAACATTTTCTTATTGTGTTACAAATTTCTTGTGTTACCCAGCTGGACTTGTTCTATAGGTTTGGCATTTGTCAAGTCGGGTCAGTGGGAACAAATCGGGACCATTAGGACAAGTCGAGACATACGAAGCACAGCAGAGATAAGTAAGTCAATCCCAGTCGGAATTGAAATTAGAATTGTTCCCTAACATTTTCCTATTGTGTTACAAATTTCTTGTTTTACCCAGCTGGACTTGTTCTGTAGTTTTGGCATTCATCAAATCGGGTCAGTGGGAACAAATCGGGACCATTAGGTCAAGTCAAGACATACGAAGCACAGCAGGGCGAAGTCATTATGAAAATCTCAGTCGGAATTGAAATTAGAATTGTTCCATAACATTTTCCTATTTTGTTACAAATTTCTTGTTTTACCCAGCTGGACTTGTTCTGTAGTTTTGGCATTCGTCAAATCGGGTCAGTGGGGACAGATCGGGACCATTAGGAAAAGTCGAGACGTACTAAGCACAGCAGGGTGAAGTAAAATTACGAAAATTTCAGTCGGAATTGAAATTTAAATTGTTCCTCAACATTGAATATTCCCAACACTTTCCAATTGTGTTACTAATTTCATGAATTACTCAGCTGGACTCTTTCTGTTTTTTGGCAATCGTCAAGTCGGGTCATTGGGGACAAATCGGGGCCATTAGGACAAGTTGATAGATACGAAGCACAGCAGGGCGAGTCAAATTACGAAAATCTCAGTCGGAATTGAAATTTGAATTGTTCCCCAACATTTTCCTATTGTTTTATAAATTTCTTGTTTTACCCAGCTGGACTTGTCTCTTTTTTGGCATTTGTCAAGTCGGGCCATCAAGGACAAATCAAGACCATTAGGACAAGTCGAGGCAAATGAAGCACAGCAGGGCGAAGTCAAATTACAGAACTCTCGGTCGGAATTGAAATTTGAATGTTCCCAACACTTTCCAATTGTGTGTAGGGACAAATCGGGACCATTAGGACAAGTCAAGACATACGAAGCACAGCAGGGCTAGTCAAATTACGAAAATCTCAGTCGGAATTGAAATTAGAATTGTTCCCCAACATTTTCCTATTGTTTTATAAATTTATTGTTTTACCCAGCTGGACTTGTCTCTTTTTTGGCATTTGTCAAGTCGGGCCATCAAGGACAAATCAAGACCATTAGGACAAGTCGAGGCAAATGAAGCACAGCAGGGCGAAGTCAAATTACAGAACTCTCGGTCGGAATTGAAATTTGAATGTTCCCAACACTTTCCAATTGTGTTATAAATTTCTTGTTTTATCCAGCTGGACTTGTTCTGTAGTTTTGGCATTTGTCAAGTCGGGTCTGTAGGGACAAATCGGGACCATTAGGACAAGTCGAGACATACAAAGCACAGCAGGTCGAAGTCATATTATGAAAATCTCAGTCGGAATTGAAATTTGAATGTTCCCTACACTTTCCAATTGTGCTACAAATTTCTTGTTTTATCCAGCTGGACTTGTTCTGTTTTTTGGCAATTGTAAAGACGGGTCATTAAGTACAAATCGGGACCATTAGGACAAGTCGAGACATACGAAGCACAGCAGGGATAAGTAAGTCAATTTACGACAATCCCAGTCGGAATTGAAATTAGAATTGTTCCCTAACATTTTCCTATTGTGTTACAAATTTCTTGGTTTACCCAGCTGGACTTGTTCTGTAGATTTGGCATTCATCAAATCGGGTCAGTGGGAACAAATCGGGACCATTAGGTCAAGTCAAGACATACGAAGCACAGCAGGGCGAAGTCATATTATGAAAATCTCAGTCGGAATTGAAATTTGAACGTTCCCAACACTTTCCAATTGTGTTGAAAATTTCTTGAATTATCCAGCTGGACTCGTTCTGTTATTTGGCATTTGTAAAGTCGGGTCATTAAGGACAAATCGGGAACATTAGGACAAGTCGAGACGTAATAAGCACAGCAGGGCGAAGTAAAATTACGAAAATTTCTGTCGGAATTGAAATTTAAATTGTTCCTCAACATTTTGCAATTGTGTTACAAATTTCTTGTTTTACTTTGCTGGACTTTTTCTGTAGTTTTGGTATATGTCAAGTCAGGTTAGTAGGGACAAATCGGGACCATTAGGACAAGTCTAGACAACGAAGCACAGTAGGGCTAAGTCAATTTACGAAAATCCCAGTCGGAATTGTAATTAGAATTGTTCCCCAACATTTTCCTATTGTGTTAAAAGTTTCTTGTTTTATCCAGCTGGACTTGTTCTTTATTTTGGCATTTGTCAAGTCGGGTCAGTAGGGACAAATCGGGACCATTAGGACAAGTCGAGACATACAAAGCACAGCAGGTCGAAGTCATATTATGAAAATCTCAGTCGGAATTAAAATTTGAATGTTCCCTACACTTTCCAATTGTGCTACAAATTTCTTGTTTTATCCAGCTGGACTTGTTCTGTAGTTTTGGCATTCATCAAATCGGGTCAGTGGGAACAAATCGGGACCATTAGGTCAAGTCAAGACATACGAAGCACAGCAGGGCGAAGTCATATTATGAAAATCTCAGTCGGAATTGAAATTTGAACGTTCCCAACACTTTCCAATTGTGTTGAAAATTTCTTGAATTATCCAGCTGGACTCGTTCTGTTATTTGGCATTTGTAAAGTCGGGTCATTAAGGACAAATCGGGACCATTAGGAAAAGTCGAGACGTACTAAGCACAGCAGGGCGAAGTAAAATTACGAAAATTTCTGTCGGAATTGAAATTTGAATTGTTCCTCTACATTTTCCAATTGTGTTATAAATTTCTTGTTTTACCCTGCTGGACTTTTTCAGTAGTTTTGGTATATGTCAAGTCGGATCAGTGGGGACAAATTGGGACCATTAGGACAAGTCTAGACTACGAAGCACAGCAGAGATAAGTAAGTCAATCCCAGTCGGAATTGAAATTTAAATTGTTTCCCAACATTTTCTTATTGTGTTACAAATTTCTTGTGTTACCCAGCTGGACTTGTTCTATAGGTTTGGCATTTGTCAAGTCGGGTCAGTGGGAACAAATCGGGACCATTAGGACAAGTCGAGACATACGAAGCACAGCAGAGATAAGTAAGTCAATCCCAGTCGGAATTGAAATTAGAATTGTTCCCTAACATTTTCCTATTGTGTTACAAATTTCTTGTTTTACCCAGCTGGACTTGTTCTGTAGTTTTGGCATTCATCAAATCGGGTCAGTGGGAACAAATCGGGACCATTAGGTCAAGTCAAGACATACGAAGCACAGCAGGGCGAAGTCATTATGAAAATCTCAGTCGGAATTGAAATTAGAATTGTTCCCTAACATTTTCCTATTTTGTTACAAATTTCTTGTTTTACCCAGCTGGACTTGTTCTGTAGTTTTGGCATTCATCAAATCGGGTCAGTGGGAACAAATCGGGACCATTAGGACAAGTCGAGACATACGAAGCACAGCAGGGATAAGTAAGTCAATTTACGACAATCCCAGTCGGAATTGAAATTAGAATTGTTCCCTAACATTTTCCTATTGTGTTACAAATTTCTTGGTTTACCCAGCTGGACTTGTTCTGTAGTTTTGGCATTCATCAAATCGGGTCAGTGGGAACAAATCGGGACCATTAGGTCAAGTCAAGACATACGAAGCACAGCAGGGCGAAGTCATATTATGAAAATCTCAGTCGGAATTGAAATTTGAACGTTCCCAACACTTTCCAATTGTGTTGAAAATTTCTTGAATTATCCAGCTGGACTCGTTCTGTTATTTGGCATTTGTAAAGTCGGGTCATTAAGGACAAATCGGGAACATTAGGACAAGTCGAGACGTAATAAGCACAGCAGGGCGAAGTAAAATTACGAAAATTTCTGTCGGAATTGAAATTTAAATTGTTCCTCAACATTTTGCAATTGTGTTACAAATTTCTTGTTTTACTTTGCTGGACTTTTTCTGTAGTTTTGGTATATGTCAAGTCAGGTTAGTAGGGACAAATCGGGACCATTAGGACAAGTCTAGACAACGAAGCACAGTAGGGCTAAGTCAATTTACGAAAATCCCAGTCGGAATTGTAATTAGAATTGTTCCCCAACATTTTCCTATTGTGTTAAAAGTTTCTTGTTTTATCCAGCTGGACTTGTTCTTTATTTTGGCATTTGTCAAGTCGGGTCAGTAGGGACAAATCGGGACCATTAGGACAAGTCGAGACATACAAAGCACACTAGGTCGAAGTCATATTATGAAAATCTCAGTCGGAATTAAAATTTGAATGTTCCCTACACTTTCCAATTGTGCTACAAATTTCTTGTTTTATCCAGCTGGACTTGTTCTGTAGTTTTGGCATTCATCAAATCGGGTCAGTGGGAACAAATCGGGACCATTAGGTCAAGTCAAGACATACGAAGCACAGCAGGGCGAAGTCATATTATGAAAATCTCAGTCGGAATTGAAATTTGAACGTTCCCAACACTTTCCAATTGTGTTGAAAATTTCTTGAGTTATCCAGCTGGACTCGTTCTGTTATTTGGCATTTGTAAAGTCGGGTCATTAAGGACAAATCGGGACCATTAGGAAAAGTCGAGACGTACTAAGCACAGCAGGGCGAAGTAAAATTACGAAAATTTCTGTCGGAATTGAAATTTGAATTGTTCCTCTACATTTTCCAATTGTGTTATAAATTTCTTGTTTTACCCTGCTGGACTTTTTCAGTAGTTTTGGTATATGTCAAGTCGGATCAGTGGGGACAAATTGGGACCATTAGGACAAGTCTAGACTACGAAGCACAGCAGAGATAAGTAAGTCAATCCCAGTCGGAATTGAAATTTAAATTGTTTCCCAACATTTTCTTATTGTGTTACAAATTTCTTGTGTTACCCAGCTGGACTTGTTCTATAGGTTTGGCATTTGTCAAGTCGGGTCAGTGGGAACAAATCGGGACCATTAGGACAAGTCGAGACATACGAAGCACAGCAGAGATAAGTAAGTCAATCCCAGTCGGAATTGAAATTAGAATTGTTCCCTAACATTTTCCTATTGTGTTACAAATTTCTTGTTTTACCCAGCTGGACTTGTTCTGTAGTTTTGGCATTCATCAAATCGGGTCAGTGGGAACAAATCGGGACCATTAGGTCAAGTCAAGACATACGAAGCACAGCAGGGCGAAGTCATTATGAAAATCTCAGTCGGAATTGAAATTAGAATTGTTCCCTAACATTTTCCTATTTTGTTACAAATTTCTTGTTTTACCCAGCTGGACTTGTTCTGTAGTTTTGGCATTCATCAAATCGGGTCAGTGGGAACAAATCGGGACCATTAGGTCAAGTCAAGACATACGAAGCACAGCAGGGCGAAGTCATATTATGAAAATCTCAGTCGGAATTGAAATTTGAACGTTCCCAACACTTTCCAATTGTGTTGAAAATTTCTTGAATTATACAGCTGGACTCGTTCTGTTATTTGGCATTTGTAAAGTCGGGTCATTAAGGACAAATCGGGACCATTAGGACAAGTCGAGGCAAATGAAGCACAGCAGGGCGAAGTCAAATTACAGAACTCTCAGTCGGAATTGAAATTTGAATGTTCCCATCACTTTCCAATTGTGTTACTAATTTCTTGAATTACTCAGCTGGACTCTTTCTGTTTTTTGGCATTCATCAAGTCGGGTCATTAAGGACAAATCGGGACCATTAGGACAAGTCGAGACGTAATAAGCACAGCAGGGCGAAGTAAAATTACGAAAATTTCAGTCGGAATGGAAATTTAAATTGTTCCTCAACATTTTCCAAATGTGTTACAAATTTCTTGTTTTACCCTGTTGGACTTTTTCTGTAGTTTTGGTATATGTCAAGTCGGGTCAGTAGGGACAAATTGGGACCATTAGGACAAGTCTAGACAACGAAGCACAGTAGGGCTAAGTCAATTTACGAAAATCCCAGTCGGAATTGTAATTAGAATTGTTCCCCAACATTTTCCGATTGTGTTAAAAGTTTCTTGTTTTACCCAGCTGGACTTGTTCTGTATTTTGGCATTTGTCAAGTCGGGTCAGTAGGGACAAATCGGGACCATTAGGACAAGTCAAGACATACGAAGCACAGCAGGGCTAGTCAAATTACGAAAATCTCAGTCGGAATTGAAATAAGAATTGTTCCCCAACATTTTCCTATTGTTTTATAAATTTCTTGTTTTACCCAGCTGGACTTGTCTCTTTTTTGGCATTTGTCAAGTCGGACCATCAAGGACAAATCAAGACCATTACGACAAGTCGAGGCAAATGAAGCACAGCAGGGCGAAGTCAAATTACAGAACTCTCGGTCGGAATTGAAATTTGAATGTTCCCAACACTTTCCAATTGTGCTACAAATTTCTTGTTTTATCCAGCTGGACTTGTTCTGTAGTTTTGGCATTTGTCAAGTCGGGTCTGTAGGGACAAATCGGGACCACTAGGACAAGTCGAGACATACAAAGCACAGCAGGTCGAAGTCATATTATGAAAATCTCAGTCGGAATTGAAATTTGAATGTTCCCTACACTTTCCAATTGTGCTACAAATTTCTTGTTTTATCCAGCTGGACTTGTTCTGTTTTTTGGCATTTGTAAAGACGGGTCATTAAGTACAAATCGGGACCATTAGGACAAGTCGAGTCATACGAAGCACAGCAGGGATAAGTAAGTCAATTTACGAAAATCCCAGTCGGAATTGAAATTAGAATTGTTCCCCAACATTTTCCTATTGTGTTAAAAGTTTCTTGTTTTATCCAGCTGGACTTGTTCTGTATTTTGGCATTTGTCGAATCGGGTCAGTAGGGACAAATCGTTACCATTAGGACAAGTCGAGACATACAAAGCACAGCGGGGCGAAGTAAAATTACGAAAATTTCAGTCGGAATTGAAATTTAAATTGTTCCTCAACATTTTGCAATTGTGTTACAAATTTCTTGTTTTACCTTGCTGGACTTTTTCTGTAGTTTTGGTATATGTCAAGTCAGGTTAGTAGGGACAAATCGGGACCATTAGGACAAGTCGAGACATACGAAGCACAGCAGGGCTAGTCAAATTACGAAAATCTCAGTCGGAATTGAAATTAGAATTGTTCCCCAACATTTTCCTATTGTTTTATAAATTTCTTGTTTTACCCAGCTGGACTTGTCTCTTTTTTGGCATTTGTCAAGTCGGGCCATCAAGGACTAATCGGGACCATTAGGACAAGTCGAGGCAAATGAAGCACAGCAGGGCGAAGTCAAATTACAGAACTCTCGGTCGGAATTGAAATTTGAATGTTCCCAACACTTTCCAATTGTGTTACAAATTTCTTGTTTTATCTAGCTGGACTTGTTCTGTAGTTTTGGCATTTGTCAAGTCGGGTCTGTAGGGACAAATCGGGACCATTAGGACAAGTCGAGACATACAAAGCACAGCAGGTCGAAGTCATATTATGAAATTCTCAGTCGGAATTGAAATTTGAATGTTTCCATCACTTTCCAATTGTGTTAAAAACTTCTTGTTTTATCCAGCTGGACTCGTTTAGTTTTTTGGCATTAGTCAAGTCGGGCCATCAAGGAAAAATCGATACCATTAGGACAAGTCGAGGCAATTGAAGCACAGCAAGGATATGTCAAATTACGGAACTCTCAGTCGGAATTGAAATTTGAATGTTCCCAACACTTTCCAATTGTGTTACTAATTTCTTGAATTACTCAGCTGGACTCTTTCTGTTTTTTGGCATTCATCAAGTCGGGTCATTAAGGACAAATCGGGACCATTAGGACAAGTCGAGACGTAATAAGCACAGCAGGGCGAAGTAAAATTACGAAAATTTCAGTCGGAATGGAAATTTAAATTGTTCCTCAACATTTTCCAAATGTGTTACAAATTTCTTGTTTTACCCTGTTGGACTTTTTCTGTAGTTTTGGTATATGTCAAGTCGGGTCAGTAGGGACAAATTGGGACCATTAGGACAAGTCTAGACAACGAAGCACAGTAGGGCTAAGTCAATTTACGAAAATCCCAGTCGGAATTGTAATTAGAATTGTTCCCCAACATTTTCCTATTGTGTTAAAAGTTTCTTGTTTTACCCAGCTGGACTTGTTCTGTATTTTGGCATTTGTCAAGTCGGGTCAGTAGGGACAAATCGGGACCATTAGGACAAGTCAAGACATACGAAGCACAGCAGGGCTAGTCAAATTACGAAAATCTCAGTCGGAATTGAAATTAGAATTGTTCCCCAACATTTTCCTATTGTTTTATACATTTCTTGTTTTACCCAGCTGGACTTGTCTCTTTTTTGGCATTTGTCAAGTCGGACCATCAAGGACAAATCAAGACCATTACGACAAGTCGAGGCAAATGAAGCACAGCAGGGCGAAGTCAAATTACAGAACTCTCGGTCGGAATTGAAATTTGAATGTTCCCAACACTTTCCAATTGTGTTATAAATTTCTTGTTTTATCCAGCTGGACTTGTTCTGTAGTTTTGGCATTTGTCAAGTCGGGTCTGTAGGGACAAATCGGGACCATTAGGACAAGTCGAGACATACAAAGCACAGCAGGTCGAAGTCATATTATGAAAATCTCAGTCGGAATTGAAATTTGAATGTTCCCTACACTTTCCAATTGTGCTACAAATTTCTTGTTTTATCCAGCTGGACTTGTTCTGTTTTTTGGCATTTGTAAAGACGGGTCATTAAGTACAAATCGGGACCATTAGGACAAGTCGAGTCATACGAAGCACAGCAGGGATAAGTAAGTCAATTTACGAAAATCCCAGTCGGAATTGAAATTAGAATTGTTCCCCAACATTTTCCTATTGTGTTAAAAGTTTCTTGTTTTATCCAGCTGGACTTGTTCTGTATTTTGGCATTTGTCGAATGGGGTCAGTAGGGACAAATCGTTACCATTAGGACAAGTCGAGACATACAAAGCACAGCAGGGCGAAGTAAAATTACGAAAATTTCAGTCGGAATTGAAATTTAAATTGTTCCTCAACATTTTCCAATTGTGTTATAAATTTCTTGTTTTACCCTGCTGGACTTTTTCAGTAGTTTTGGTATATGTCAAGTCGGATCAGTGGGGACAAATTGGGACCATTAGGACAAGTCTAGACTACGAAGCACAGCAGGGCTAAGTCAATTTACGAAAATCCCAGTCGGAATTGAAATTTAAATTGTTTCCCAACATTTTCTTATTGTGTTACAAATTTCTTGTTTTACCCAGCCGGACTTGTTCTGTAGGTTTGGCATTTGTCAAGTCGGGTCAGTGGGAACAAATCGGGACCATTAGGACAAGTCGAGACATACGAAGCACAGCAGGGATAAGTAAGTCAATCCCAGTCGGAATTGAAATTAGAATTGTTCCCTAACGTTTTCCTATTGTGTTACAAATTTCTTGTTTTACCAAGCTGGACTTGTTCTGTAGTTTTGGCATTCATCAAATCGGGTCAGTGGGAACAAATCGGGACCATTAGGTCAAGTCAAGACATACTTAGCACAGCAGGTCGAAGTCATATTATGAAAATCTCAGTCGGAATTGAAATTTGAATGTTCCCTACACTTTCCAATTGTGCTACAAATTTCTTGTTTTATCCAGCTGGACTTGTTCTGTTTTTTGGCATATGTAAAGACGGGTCATTAAGTACAAATTGGGACCATTAGGACAAGTCGAGTCATACGAAGCACATCAGGGATAAGTAAGGCAATTTACGAAAATCCCAGTCGGAATTGTAATTAGAATTGTTCCCCAACATTTTCCAATTGTGTTAAAAGTTTCTTGTTTTACCCAGCTGGACTTGTTCTGTATTTTGGCATTTGTCAAGTCGGGTCAGTAGGGACAAATCGGGACCATTAGGACAAGTCGAGACATACGAAGCACAGCAGGGCTAGTCAAATTACGAAAATCTCAGTCGGAATTGAAATTAGAATTGTTCCCCAACATTTTCCTATTGTTTTATAAATTTCTTGTTCTACCCAGCTGGACTTGTCTCTTTTTTGGCATTTGTCAAGTCGGGCCATCAAGGACTAATCGGGACCATTAGGACAAGTCTAGGCAAATGAAGCACAGCAGGGCGAAGTCAAATTACAGAACTCTCGGTCGGAATTGAAATTTGAATGTTCCCAACACTATCCAATTGTGTTACAAATTTCTTGTTTTATCTAGCTGGACTTGTTCTGTAGTTTTGGCATTTGTCAAGTCGGGTCTGTAGGGACAAATCGGGACCATTAGGACAAGTCGAGACATACAAAGCACAGCAGGTCGAAGTCATATTATGAAATTCTCAGTCGGAATTGAAATTTGAATGTTCCCTACACTTTCCAATTGTGCTACAAATTTCTTGTTTTATCCAGCTGGACTTGTTCTGTTTTTTGGCATTTGTAAAGACGGGTCATTAAGTACAAATCGGGATCATTAGGACAAGTCGAGTCACACGAAGCACAGCAGGAATAAGTAAGTCAATTTACGAAAATCCCAGTCGGAATTGAAATTAGAATTGTTCCCTAACATTTTCCTATTTTGTTACAAATTTCTTGTTTTACCCAGCTGGACTTGTTCTGTAGTTTTGGCATTCGTCAAATCGGGTCAGTGGGGACAGATCGGGACCATTAGGAAAAGTCGAGACGTACTAAGCACAGCAGGGTGAAGTAAAATTACGAAAATTTCAGTCGGAATTGAAATTTAAATTGTTCCCCAACATTTTCCTATTGTGTTAAAAGTTTCTTGTTTTACACAGCTGGACTTGTTCTGTATTTTGGCATTTGTCAAGTCGGGTCAGTAGGGACAAATCGGGACCATTAGGACAAGTCGAGACATACGAAGCACAGCAGGGCTAGTCAAATTACGAATATCTCAGTCGGAATTGTAATTAGAATTGTTCCCCAACATTTTCCTATTGTGTTAAAATTTTCTTGTTTTACCCAGCTGGACTTGTTCTGTATTTTGGCATTTGTCAAGTCGGGTCAGTAGGGACAAATCGGGACCATTAGGACAAGTCTAGACAACGAAGCACAGTAGGGCTAGTCAATTTACGAAAATCCCAGTCGGAATTGTAATTAAAATTGTTCCCCAACATTTTCCTATTGTTTTATGAATTTCTTGTTTTACCCAGCTGGACTTGTCTCTTTTTTGGCATTTGTCAAGTCGGGCCATCAAGGACTAATCGGGACCATTAGGACAAGTCGAGGCAAATGAAGCACAGCAGGGCGAAGTCAAATTACGGAACTCTCAGTCGGAATTAAAATTTGAATATTCCCAACACTTTCCAATTGTGTTACTAATTTCTTGATTTACTCAGCTGGACTCTTTCTGTTTTTTGGCAATCGTCAAGTCGGGTCATTGGGGACAAATCGGGGCCATTAGGACAAGTTGATAGATACGAAGCACAGCAGGGCGAGTCAAATTACGAAAATCTCAGTCGGAATTGAAATTTGAATTGTTCCCCAACATTTTCCAATCTTGTTTTACCCAGCTGGACTTGTTCTGTATTTTAGCATTTGTCAAGTCGGGTCAGTAGGGACAAATCGGGACCATTAGGACAAGGCAAGACATACGAAGCACAGCAGGGCTAGTCAAATTACGAAAATCTCAGTCGGAATTGAAATTAGAATTGTTCCCCAACATTTTCCTATTGTGTTATAAATTTCTTGTTTTACCCAGCTGGACTTGTCTCTTTTTTGGCATTTGTCAAGTCGGGCCATCAAGGACAAATCAAGACCATTAGGACAAGTCGAGGCAAATGAAGCACAGCAGAGCGAATTCAAATTACAGAACTCTCGGTCGGAATTGAAATTTGAATGTTCCCAACACTTTCCAATTGTGTTATAAATTTCTTGTTTTATCCAGCTGGACTTGTTCTGTAGTTTTGGCATTTGTCAAGTCGGGTCTGTAGGGACAAATCGGGACCATTAGGACAAGTCGAGACATACAAAGCACAGCAGGTCGAAGTCATATTATGAAAATCTCAGTCGGAATTGAAATTTGAATGTTCCCTATACTTTCCAATTGTGCTACAAATTTCTTGTTTTATCCAGCTGGACTTGTTCTGTTTTTTGGCATTTGTAAAGACGGGTCATTAAGTACAAATCGGGACCATTAGGACAAGTCGAGTCATACGAAGCACAGCAGGGATAAGTAAGTCAATTTACGAAAATCCCAGTCGGAATTGAAATTAGAATTGTTCCCTCACATTTTCCTATTTTGTTACAAATTTCTTGTTTTACCCAGCTGGACTTGTTCTGTAGTTTTGGCATTCGTCAAATCGGGTCAGTGGGGACAGATCGGGACCATTAGGAAAAGTCGAGACGTACTAAGCACAGCAGGGCGAAGTAAAATTACGAAAATTTCAGTCGGAATTGAAATTTAAATTGTTCCCAACACTTTCCAATTGTGTTACTAATTTCTTAAATTACTCAGCTGGACTCTTTCTGTTTTTTGGCATTCATCAAGTCGGGTCATTAAGGACAAATCGGGACCATTAGGACAAGTCGAGACGTAATAAGCACAGCAGGGCGAAGTAATATTACGAAAATTTCAGTCGGAATTGAAATTTGAATGTTCCCAACACTTTCCAATTGTGTTACTAATTTCTTGAATTACTCAGCTGGACTCTTTCTGTTTTTTGGCATTCATCAAGTCGGGTCATTAAGGACAAATCGGGACCATTAGGACAAGTCGAGACGTAATAAGCACAGCAGGGCGAAGTAAAATTACGAAAATTTCAGTCGGAATGGAAATTTAAATTGTTCCTCAACATTTTCCAAATGTGTTACAAATTTCTTGTTTTACCCTGTTGGACTTTTTCTGTAGTTTTGGTATATGTCAAGTCGGGTCAGTAGGGACAAATTGGGACCATTAGGACAAGTCTAGACAACGAAGCACAGTAGGGCTAAGTCAATTTACGAAAATCCCAGTCGGAATTGTAATTAGAATTGTTCCCCAACATTTTCCTATTGTGTTAAAAGTTTCTTGTTTTACCCAGCTGGACTTGTTCTGTATTTTGGCATTTGTCAAGTCGGGTCAGTAGGGACAAATCGGGACCATTAGGACAAGTCAAGACATACGAAGCACAGCAGGGCTAGTCAAATTACGAAAATCTCAGTCGGAATTGAAATTAGAATTGTTCCCCAACATTTTCCTATTGTTTTATACATTTCTTGTTTTACCCAGCTGGACTTGTCTCTTTTTTGGCATTTGTCAAGTCGGACCATCAAGGACAAATCAAGACCATTACGACAAGTCGAGGCAAATGAAGCACAGCAGGGCGAAGTCAAATTACAGAACTCTCGGTCGGAATTGAAATTTGAATGTTCCCAACACTTTCCAATTGTGTTATAAATTTCTTGTTTTATCCAGCTGGACTTGTTCTGTAGTTTTGGCATTTGTCAAGTCGGGTCTGTAGGGACAAATCGGGACCATTAGGACAAGTCGAGACATACAAAGCACAGCAGGTCGAAGTCATATTATGAAAATCTCAGTCGGAATTGAAATTTGAATGTTCCCTACACTTTCCAATTGTGCTACAAATTTCTTGTTTTATCCAGCTGGACTTGTTCTGTTTTTTGGCATTTGTAAAGACGGGTCATTAAGTACAAATCGGGACCATTAGGACAAGTCGAGTCATACGAAGCACAGCAGGGATAAGTAAGTCAATTTACGAAAATCCCAGTCGGAATTGAAATTAGAATTGTTCCCCAACATTTTCCTATTGTGTTAAAAGTTTCTTGTTTTATCCAGCTGGACTTGTTCTGTATTTTGGCATTTGTCGAATGGGGTCAGTAGGGACAAATCGTTACCATTAGGACAAGTCGAGACATACAAAGCACAGCAGGGCGAAGTAAAATTACGAAAATTTCAGTCGGAATTGAAATTTAAATTGTTCCTCAACATTTTCCAATTGTGTTATAAATTTCTTGTTTTACCCTGCTGGACTTTTTCAGTAGTTTTGGTATATGTCAAGTCGGATCAGTGGGGACAAATTGGGACCATTAGGACAAGTCTAGACTACGAAGCACAGCAGGGCTAAGTCAATTTACGAAAATCCCAGTCGGAATTGAAATTTGAATTGTTTCCCATTTTATTGTGTTACAAATTTCTTGTTTTACCCAGCCGGACTTGTTCTGTAGGTTTGGCATTTGTCAAGTCGGGTCAGTGGGAACAAATCGGGACCATTAGGACAAGTCGAGACATACGAAGCACAGCAGGGATAAGTAAGTCAATTTACGACAATCCCAGTCGGAATTGAAATTAGAATTGTTCCCTAACATTTTCCTATTGTGTTACAAATTTCTTGTTTTACCAAGCTGGACTTGTTCTGTAGTTTTGGCATTCATCAAATCGGGACAGTGGGAACAAATCGGGACCCCTAGGTCAAGTCAAGACATACTTAGCACAGCAGGGCGAAGTCATATTATGAAAATCTCAGTCGGAATTGAAATTTGAACGTTCCCAACACTTTCCAATTGTGTTGAAAATTTCTTGAATTATCCAGCTGGACTCGTTCTGTAATTTGGCATTTGTTAAGTCGGGTCATTAAGGACAAATCGGGAACATTAGGACAAGTCGAGACGTAATAAGCACAGCTGGGCGAAGTAAAATTACGAAAATTTCAGTCGGAATTGAAATTTAAATTGTTCCTCAACATTTTGCAATTGTGTTACAAATTTCTTGTTTTACCTTGCTGGACTTTTTCTGTAGTTTTGGTATATGTCAAGTCAGGTTAGTAGGGACAAATCGGGACCATTAGGACTAGTCTAGACAACGAAGCACAGCAGGGCTAAGTCAATTTACGAAAATCCCAGACGGAATTGAAATTAGAATTGTTTACCAACATATTTTCCTATTGTGTTACAAATTTCTTGCTTTACCCAGTTGGACTTGTTCTGTATTTTGGCATTCGTCAAGTCGGGTCTTTAAGGACAAATCGGGACCATTAGGACAAGTCGAGACATACGAAGCACAGCAGGGATAAGTAAGTCAATTTACGACAATCCCAGTCGGAATTGAAATTAGAATTGTTCCCTAACATTTTCCTATTGTGTTACAAATTTCTTGTTTTACCTTGCTGGAATTTTTCTGTAGTTTTGGTATATGTCAAGTCAGGTTAGTAGGGACAAATCGGGACCATTAGGACTAGTCAAGACATACGAAGCACAGCAGGGCGAAGTCATTATGAAAATCTCAGTCGGAATTGAAATTTGAATGTTCCCAACACTTTCCAATTGTGTTGAAAATTTCTTGAATTATCCAGCTGGACTCGTTCTGTCATTTGGCATTTGTAAAGTAGGGTCATTAAGGACAAATCGGGAACATTAGGACAAGTCGAGACGTAATAAGCACAGCAGGGCGAAGTAAAATTACGAAAATTTCAGTCGGAATTGAAATTTAAATTGTTCCCCAACATTTTCCAATTGTGTTACTAATTTCTTGAATTACTCAGCTGGACTCGTTCTGTTTTTTGGCATTCGTCAAGTCGGGTCATTGGGGACAAATCGGGGCCATTGGGACAAGTTGATAGATACGAAGAACAGCAGGGCGAGTCAAATTACGAAATCTCAGTCGGAATTGAAATTAGAATTGTTCCCCAACATTTTCCTATTGTTTTATAAATTTCTTGTTTTACCCAGCTGGACTTGTCTCTTTTTTGGCATTTGTCAAGTCGGGCCATCAAGGACTAATCGGGACCATTAGGACAAGTCGAGGCAAATGAAGCACAGCAGGGCGAAGTCAAATTACAGAACTCTCGGTCGGAATTGAAATTCGAATGTTCCCAACACTTTCCAATTGTGTTACAAATTTCTTGTTTTATCTAGCTGGACTTGTTCTGTAGTTTTGGCATTTGTCAAGTCGGGTCTGTAGGGACAAATCGGGACCATTAGGACAAGTCGAGACATACAAAGCACAGCAGGTCGAAGTCATATTATGAAATTCTCAGTCGGAATTGAAATTTGAATGTTCCCTACACTTTCCAATTGTGCTACAAATTTCTTGTTTTATCCAGCTGGACTTGTTCTGTTTTTTGGCATTTGTAAAGACGGGTCATTAAGTACAAATCGGGACCATTAAGACAAGTCGAGTCACACGAAGCACAGCAGGGATAAGTAAGTCAATTTACGAAAATCCCAGTCGGAATTGAAATTAGAATTGTTCCCTAACATTTTCCTATTTTGTTACAAATTTCTTGTTTTACCCAGCTGGACTTGTTCTGTAGTTTTGGCATTCGTCAAATCGGGTCAGTGGGGACAGATCGGGACCATTAGGAAAAGTCGAGACGTACTAAGCACAGCAGGGCGAAGTAAAATTACGAAAATTTCAGTCGGAATTGAAATTTAAATTGTTCCTCAACATTTTCCAATTGTGTTATAAATTTCTTGTTTTACCCTGCTGGACTTTTTCAGTAGTTTTGGTATATGTCAAGTCGGATCAGTGGGGACAAATTGGGACCATTAGGACAAGTCTAGACTACGAAGCACAGCAGGGCTAAGTCAATTTACGAAAATCCCAGTCGGAATTGAAATTTGAATTGTTTCCCAACATTTTCTTATTGTGTTACAAATTTCTTGTTTTACCCAGCTGGACTTGTTCTGTAGGTTTGGCATTTGTCAAGTCGGGTCAGTGGGAACAAATCGGGACCATAAGGACAAGTCGAGACATACGAAGCACAGCAGGGATAAGTAAGTCAATTTACGACAATCCCAGTCGGAATTGAAATTAGAATTGTTCCCTAACATTATCCTATTGTGTTACAAATTTCTTGTTTTACCCAGCTGGACTTGTTCTGTAGTTTTGGCATTCATCAAATCGGGTCAGTGGGAACAAATCGGGACCATTAGGTCAAGTCAAGACATACGAAGCACAGCAGGGCGAAGTCATATTATGAAAATCTCAGTCGGAATTGAAATTTGAATGTTCCCATCACTTTCCAATTGTGTTAAAAACTTCTTGTTTGATCCAGCTGGACTCGTTTTGTTTTTTGGCATTTGTCAGGTCGGGTCATTAAAGACAAATCGGGACCATTAGACAAGTCGAGGAAAATGAAGCACAGCAAGGCGAAGTCAATTTACGAAAATCCCAGTCGGAATTGTAATTAGAATTGTTCCCCAACATTTTCCTATTGTTTTATAAATTTCTTGTTTTACCCAGCTGGACTTGTCCCTTTTTTGGCATTTGTCAAGTCGGGCCATCAAGGACTAATCGGGACCATTAGGACAAGTCGGGGAAAATGAAGCACAGCAAGGCGAAGTCAATTTACGAAAATCCCAGTCGGAATTGTAATTAGAATTGTTCCCCAACATTTTCCTATTGTGTTAAAAGTTTCTTGTTTTACCCAGCTGGACTTGTTCTGTATTTTGGCATTTGTCAAGTCGGGCCATCAAGGACTAATCGGGACCATTAGGACAAGTCGAGGCAAATGAAGCACAGCAGGGCGAAGTCAAATTACGGAACTCTCAGTCGGAATTGAAATTTGAATATTCCCAACACTTTCCAATTGTGTTACTAATTTCTTGAATTACTCAGCTGGACTCTTTCTGTTTTTTGGCATTCATCAAGTCGGGTCATTAAGGACAAATCGGGACCATTAGGACAAGTCGAGACGTAATAAGCACAGCAGGGCGAAGTAAAATTACGAAAATTTCAGTCGGAATGGAAATTTAAATTGTTCCTCAACATTTTCCAAATGTGTTACAAATTTCTTGTTTTACCCTGTTGGACTTTTTCTGTAGTTTTGGTATATGTCAAGTCGGGTCAGTGGGACAAATTGGGACCATTAGGACAAGTCTAGACAACGAAGCACAGTAGGGCTAAGTCAATTTACGAAAATCCCAGTCGGAATTGTAATTAGAATTGTTCCCCAACATTTTCCTATTGTGTTAAAAGTTTCTTGTTTTACCCAGCTGGACTTGTTCTGTATTTTGGCATTCGTCAAGTCGGGTCAGTAGGGACAAATCGGGACCATTAGGACAAGTCAAGACATACGAAGCACAGCAGGGCTAGTCAAATTACGAAAATCTCAGTCGGAATTGAAATTAGAATTGTTCCCCAACATTTTCCTATTGTTTTATAAATTTCTTGTTTTACCCAGCTGGACTTGTCTCTTTTTTGGCATTTGTTACAAATTTCTTGTTTTACCCAGCTGGACTTGTTCTGTAGTTTTGGCATTCGTCAAATCGGGTCAGTGGGGACAGATCGGGACCATTAGGAAAAGTCGAGACGTACTAAGCACAGCAGGGCGAAGTAAAATTACGAAAATTTCAGTCGGAATTGAAATTTAAATTGTTCCTCAACATTTTCCAATTGTGTTATAAATTTCTTGTTTTACCCTGCTGGACTTTTTCAGTAGTTTTGGTATATGTAAAGTCGGATCAGTGGGGACAAATTGGGACCATTAGGACAAGTCTAGACTACGAAGCACAGCAGGGCTAAGTCAATTTACGAAAATCTCAGTCGGAATTGAAATTTGAACGTTCCCAACACTTTCCAATTGTGTTGAAAATTTCTTGAATTATCCAGCTGGACTCGTTCTGTTATTTGGCATTTGTTAAGTCGGGTCATTAAGGACAAATCGGGAACATTAGGACAAGTCGAGACGTAATAAGCACAGAAGGGCGAAGTAAAATTACGAAAATTTCAGTCGGAATGGAAATTTAAATTGTTCCTCAACATTTTCCAAATGTGTTACAAATTTCTTGTTTTACCCTGTTAGACTTGTTCTGTATTTTGGCATTTGTCAAGTCGGGTCAGTAGGGAAATCGGGACCATTAGGACAAGTCGAGACATACGAAGCACAGCAGGGCTAGTCAAATTACGAAAATCTCAGTCGGAATTGAAATTAGAATTGTTCCCCAACAGTTTCCTATTGTTTTATAAATTTCTTGTTTTACCCAGCTGGACTTGTCTCTTTTTTGGCATTTGTCAAGTCGGGCCATCAAGGACAAATCGAGGCAAATGAAGCACAGCAGGGCGAAGTCAAATTACAGAACTCTCGGTCGGAATTGAAATTTGAATGTTCCCAACACTTTCCAATTGTGTTACAAATTTCTTGTTTTATCTAGCTGGACTTGTTCTGTAGTTTTGGCATTTGTCAAGTCGGGTCTGTAGGGACAAATCGGGACCATTAGGACAAGTCGAGTCACACGAAGCACAGCAGGGATAAGTAAGTCAATTTACGAAAATCCCAGTCGGAATTGAAATTAGAATTGTTCCCTAACATTTTCCTATTTTGTTACAAATTTCTTGTTTTACCCAGCTGGACTTGTTCTGTAGTTTTGGCATTCGTCAAATCGGGTCAGTGGGGACAGATCGGGACCATTAGGAAAAGTCGAGACATACAAAGCACAGCAGGTCGAAGTCATATTATGAAATTCTCAGTCGGAATTGAAATTTGAATGTTCCCTACACTTTCCAATTGTGCTACAAATTTCTTGTTTTATCCAGCTGGACTTGTTCTGTTTTTTGGCACTTGTAAAGACGGGTCATTAAGTACAAATCGGGACCATTAGGACAAGTCGAGTCACACGAAGCACAGCAGGGATAAGTAAGTCAATTTACGAAAATCCCAGTCGGAATTGAAATTAGAATTGTTCCCTAACATTTTCCTATTTTGTTACAAATTTCTTGTTTTACCCAGCTGGACTTGTTCTATAGTTTTGGCATTCGTCAAATCGGGTCAGTGGGGACAGATCGGGACCATTAGGAAAAGTCGAGACGTACTAAGCACAGCAGGGCGAAGTAAAATTACGAAAATTTCAGTCGGAATTGAAATTTAAATTGTTCCTCAACATTTTCCAATTGTGTTATAAATTTCCTGTTTTACCCTGCTGGACTTTTTCAGTAGTTTTGGTATATGTCAAGTCGGATCAGTGGGGACAAATTGGGACCATTAGGACAAGTCTAGACTAAGAAGCACAGCAGGGCTAAGTCAATTAACGAAAATTCCAGTCGGAATTGAAATTTAAATTGTTTCCCAACATTTTCTTATTGTGTTACAAATTTCTTGTGTTACCCAGCTGGACTTGTTCTATAGGTTTGGCATTTGTCAAGTCGGGTCAGTGGGAACAAATCGGGACCATTAGGACAAGTCGAGACATACGAAGCACAGCAGGGATAAGTAAGTCAATTTACGACAATCCCAGTCGGAATTGAAATTAGAATTGTTCCCTAACATTTTCCTATTGTGTTACAAATTTCTTGTTTTACCCAGCTGGACTTGTTCTGTAGTTTTGGCATTCATCAAATCGGGTCAGTGGGAACAAATCGGGACCATTAGGTCAAGTCAAGACAAACGAAGCACAGCAGGGCGAAGTCATTATGAAAATCTCAGTCGGAATTGAAATTTGAATGTTCCCAACACTTTCCAATTGTGTTGAAAATTTCTTGAATTATCCAGCTGGACTCGTTCTGTTATTTGGCATTTGTAAAGTAGGGTCATTAAGGACAAATCGGGAACATTAGGACAAGTCGAGACGTAATAAGCACAGCAGGGCGAAGTAAAATTATGAAAATTTCAGTCGGAATTGAAATTTAAATTGTTCCCCAACATTTTCCAATTGTGTTACTAATTTCTTGAATTACTCAGCTGGACTCGTTCTGTTTTTTGGCATTCGTCAAGTCGGGTCATTGGGGACAAATCGGGGCCATTGGGACAAGTTGATAGATACGAAGCACAGCAGGGCGAGTCAAATTACGAAAATCTCAGTCGGAATTGAAATTAGTATTGTTCCCCAACATTTTCCTATAGTGTTATAAATTTCTTGTTTCGGGTCATTTGTTAAGTCGGGTCATTAAGGACAAATCGGGAACATTAGGACAAGTCGAGGATAATGAAGCACAGCAGGGCGAAGTAAAATTACGAAAATTTCAGTCGGAATTGAAATTTAAATTGTTCCTCAACATTTTGCAATTGTGTTACAAATTTCTTGTTTTACCTTGCTGGACTTTTTCTGTAGTTTTGGTATATGTCAAGTCAGGTTAGTAGGGACAAATCGGGACCATTAGGACTAGTCTAGACAACGAAGCACAGCAGGGCTAAGTCAATTTACGAAAATCCCAGTCGGAATTGAAATTTAAATTGTTTCCCAACATTTTCTTATTGTGTTACAAATTTCTTGTGTTACCCAGCTGGACTTGTTCTATAGGTTTGGCATTTGTCAAGTCGGGTCAGTGGGAACAAATCGGGACCATTAGGACAAGTCGAGACATACGAAGCACAGCAGGGATAAGTAAGTCAATCCCAGTCGGAATTGAAATTAGAATTGTTCCCCAACATTTTCCTATAGTGTTATAAATTTCTTGTTTCACCCTGCTAGACTTCTCTTTTTTGGCATTTGTCAAGTCGGGCCATCAAGGACAAATCGGGAGCATTAGGTCAAGTCAAGACATACGAAGCACAGCAGGGCGAAGTCAAATTACAGAACTCTCAGTCGGAATTGAAATTTGAATGTTCCCAACACTTTCCAATTGTGTTACTAATTTCTTGAATTACTCAGCTGGACTCGTTCAGTTTTTTGGCATTCGTCAAGTCGGGTCATTGGGGACAAATCGGGACCATTAGGACAAGTCGAGACATACGAAGCACAGCAGGGCTAGTCAATTTACAGAAATCCCAGTCGGAATTGAAATTAGAATTGTTCCCCAACATTTTCCTATTGTGTTATAAATTTCTTGTTTTACCCAGCTGGACTTGTCTCTTTTTTGGCATTTCTCAAGTCGGGCCATCAAGGAAAAATCGATACCATTAGGACAAGTCGAGGCAAATGAAGCACAGCAGGGCCATGTCAAATTACGGAACTCTCAGTCGGAATTGAAATTTGAATGTTCCCAACACTTTCCAATTGTGTTACTAATTTCTTGAATTACTCAGCTGGACTCTTTCTGTTTTTTGGCATTCGTCAAGTCGGGTCATTAAGGACAAATCGGGACCATTAGGACAAGTCGAGACGTAATAAGCACAGCAGGGCGAAGTAAAATTACGAAAATTTCAGTCGGAATGGAAATTTAAATTGTTCCTCAACATTTTCCAAATATGTTACAAATTTCTTGTTTTACCCTGTTGGACTTGTTCTGTATTTTGGCATTTGTCAAGTCGGATCAGTAGGGACAAATCGGGACCATTAGGACAAGTCGAGACATACGAAGCAGAGCAGGGCTAGTCAAATTACGAAATCTCAGTCGGAATTGAAATTAGAATTGTTCCCCAACATTTTCCTATTGTTTTATAAATTTCTTGTTTTACCCAGCTGGACTTGTCTCTTTTTTGGCATTTGTCAAGTCGGGCCATCAAGGACTAATCGGGACCATTAGGACAAGTCGAGGCAAATGAAGCACATCAGGGCGAAGTCAAATTACGGAACTCTCAGTCGGAATTGAAATTTGAATTGTTCCCCAACATTTTCCAATTGTGTTACAAATATCTTGTTTTACCCAGCTGGACTTGTCTCTTTTTTGGCATTTGTCAAGTCGGGCCATCAAGGACAAATCAAGACCATTAGGAAAAGTCGAGGCAAATGAAGCACAGCAGGGCGAAGTCAAATTACAGAACTCTCGGTCGGAATTGAAATTTGAATGTTCCCAACACTTTCCAATTGTGTTACAAATTTCTTGTTTTATCTAGCTGGACTTGTTCTGTAGTTTTGGCATTTGTCAAGTCGGGTCTGTAGGGACAGATCGGGACCATTAGGAAAAGTCGAGACATACAAAGCACAGCAGGTCGAAGTCATATTATGAAATTCTCAGTCGGAATTGTAATTAGAATTGTTCCCCAACATTTTCCTATTGTTTTATAAATTTCTTGTTTTACCCAGCTGGACTTGTCCCTTTTTTGGCATTTGTCAAGTCGGGCCATCAAGGACTAATCGGGACCATTAGGACAAGTCGAGGAAAATGAAGCACAGCAAGGCGAAGTCAATTTACGAAAATCCCAGTCGGAATTGTAATTAGAATTGTTCCCCAACATTTTCCTATTGTGTTAAAAGTTTCTTGTTTTACCCAGCTGGACTTGTTCTGTATTTTGGCATTTGTCAAGTCGGGCCATCAAGGACTAATCGGGACCATTAGGACAAGTCGAGGCAAATGAAGCACAGCAGGGCGAAGTCAAATTACGGAACTCTCAGTCGGAATTGAAATTTGAATATTCCCAACACTTTCCAATTGTGTTACTAATTTCTTGAATTACTCAGCTGGACTCTTTCTGTTTTTTGGCATTCATCAAGTCGGGTCATTAAGGACAAATCGGGACCATTAGGACAAGTCGAGACGTAATAAGCACAGCAGGGCGAAGTAAAATTACGAAAATTTCAGTCGGAATGGAAATTTAAATTGTTCCTCAACATTTTCCAAATGTGTTACAAATTTCTTGTTTTACCCTGTTGGACTTTTTCTGTAGTTTTGGTATATGTCAAGTCGGGTCAGTGGGACAAATTGGGACCATTAGGACAAGTCTAGACAACGAAGCACAGTAGGGCTAAGTCAATTTACGAAAATCCCAGTCGGAATTGTAATTAGAATTGTTCCCCAACATTTTCCTATTGTGTTAAAAGTTTCTTGTTTTACCCAGCTGGACTTGTTCTGTATTTTGGCATTCGTCAAGTCGGGTCAGTAGGGACAAATCGGGACCATTAGGACAAGTCAAGACATACGAAGCACAGCAGGGCTAGTCAAATTACGAAAATCTCAGTCGGAATTGAAATTAGAATTGTTCCCCAACATTTTCCTATTGTTTTATAAATTTCTTGTTTTACCCAGCTGGACTTGTCTCTTTTTTGGCATTTGTTACAAATTTCTTGTTTTACCCAGCTGGACTTGTTCTGTAGTTTTGGCATTCGTCAAATCGGGTCAGTGGGGACAGATCGGGACCATTAGGAAAAGTCGAGACGTACTAAGCACAGCAGGGCGAAGTAAAATTACGAAAATTTCAGTCGGAATTGAAATTTAAATTGTTCCTCAACATTTTCCAATTGTGTTATAAATTTCTTGTTTTACCCTGCTGGACTTTTTCAGTAGTTTTGGTATATGTAAAGTCGGATCAGTGGGGACAAATTGGGACCATTAGGACAAGTCTAGACTACGAAGCACAGCAGGGCTAAGTCAATTTACGAAAATCTCAGTCGGAATTGAAATTTGAACGTTCCCAACACTTTCCAATTGTGTTGAAAATTTCTTGAATTATCCAGCTGGACTCGTTCTGTTATTTGGCATTTGTTAAGTCGGGTCATTAAGGACAAATCGGGAACATTAGGACAAGTCGAGACGTAATAAGCACAGAAGGGCGAAGTAAAATTACGAAAATTTCAGTCGGAATGGAAATTTAAATTGTTCCTCAACATTTTCCAAATGTGTTACAAATTTCTTGTTTTACCCTGTTAGACTTGTTCTGTATTTTGGCATTTGTCAAGTCGGGTCAGTAGGGACAAATCGGGACCATTAGGACAAGTCGAGACATACGAAGCACAGCAGGGCTAGTCAAATTACGAAAATCTCAGTCGGAATTGAAATTAGAATTGTTCCCCAACAGTTTCCTATTGTTTTATAAATTTCTTGTTTTACCCAGCTGGACTTGTCTCTTTTTTGGCATTTGTCAAGTCGGGCCATCAAGGACAAATCGAGGCAAATGAAGCACAGCAGGGCGAAGTCAAATTACAGAACTCTCGGTCGGAATTGAAATTTGAATGTTCCCAACACTTTCCAATTGTGTTACAAATTTCTTGTTTTATCTAGCTGGACTTGTTCTGTAGTTTTGGCATTTGTCAAGTCGGGTCTGTAGGGACAAATCGGGACCATTAGGACAAGTCGAGTCACACGAAGCACAGCAGGGATAAGTAAGTCAATTTACGAAAATCCCAGTCGGAATTGAAATTAGAATTGTTCCCTAACATTTTCCTATTTTGTTACAAATTTCTTGTTTTACCCAGCTGGACTTGTTCTGTAGTTTTGGCATTCGTCAAATCGGGTCAGTGGGGACAGATCGGGACCATTAGGAAAAGTCGAGACATACAAAGCACAGCAGGTCGAAGTCATATTATGAAATTCTCAGTCGGAATTGAAATTTGAATGTTCCCTACACTTTCCAATTGTGCTACAAATTTCTTGTTTTATCCAGCTGGACTTGTTCTGTTTTTTGGCACTTGTAAAGACGGGTCATTAAGTACAAATCGGGACCATTAGGACAAGTCGAGTCACACGAAGCACAGCAGGGATAAGTAAGTCAATTTACGAAAATCCCAGTCGGAATTGAAATTAGAATTGTTCCCTAACATTTTCCTATTTTGTTACAAATTTCTTGTTTTACCCAGCTGGACTTGTTCTGTAGTTTTGGCATTCGTCAAATCGGGTCAGTGGGGACAGATCGGGACCATTAGGAAAAGTCGAGACGTACTAAGCACAGCAGGGCGAAGTAAAATTACGAAAATTTCAGTCGGAATTGAAATTTAAATTGTTCCTCAACATTTTCCAATTGTGTTATAAATTTCCTGTTTTACCCTGCTGGACTTTTTCAGTAGTTTTGGTATATGTCAAGTCGGATCAGTGGGGACAAATTGGGACCATTAGGACAAGTCTAGACTAAGAAGCACAGCAGGGCTAAGTCAATTAACGAAAATTCCAGTCGGAATTGAAATTTAAATTGTTTCCCAACATTTTCTTATTGTGTTACAAATTTCTTGTGTTACCCAGCTGGACTTGTTCTATAGGTTTGGCATTTGTCAAGTCGGGTCAGTGGGAACAAATCGGGACCATTAGGACAAGTCGAGACATACGAAGCACAGCAGGGATAAGTAAGTCAATTTACGACAATCCCAGTCGGAATTGAAATTAGAATTGTTCCCTAACATTTTCCTATTGTGTTACAAATTTCTTGTTTTACCCAGCTGGACTTGTTCTGTAGTTTTGGCATTCATCAAATCGGGTCAGTGGGAACAAATCGGGACCATTAGGTCAAGTCAAGACAAACGAAGCACAGCAGGGCGAAGTCATTATGAAAATCTCAGTCGGAATTGAAATTTGAATGTTCCCAACACTTTCCAATTGTGTTGAAAATTTCTTGAATTATCCAGCTGGACTCGTTCTGTTATTTGGCATTTGTAAAGTAGGGTCATTAAGGACAAATCGGGAACATCGAGACGTAATAAGCACAGCAGGGCGAAGTAAAATTATGAAAATTTCAGTCGGAATTGAAATTTAAATTGTTCCCCAACATTTTCCAATTGTGTTACTAATTTCTTGAATTACTCAGCTGGACTCGTTCTGTTTTTTGGCATTCGTCAAGTCGGGTCATTGGGGACAAATCGGGGCCATTGGGACAAGTTGATAGATACGAAGCACAGCAGGGCGAGTCAAATTACGAAAATCTCAGTCGGAATTGAAATTAGTATTGTTCCCCAACATTTTCCTATAGTGTTATAAATTTCTTGTTTCGGGTCATTTGTTAAGTCGGGTCATTAAGGACAAATCGGGAACATTAGGACAAGTCGAGGATAATGAAGCACAGCAGGGCGAAGTAAAATTACGAAAATTTCAGTCGGAATTGAAATTTAAATTGTTCCTCAACATTTTGCAATTGTGTTACAAATTTCTTGTTTTACCTTGCTGGACTTTTTCTGTAGTTTTGGTATATGTCAAGTCAGGTTAGTAGGGACAAATCGGGACCATTAGGACTAGTCTAGACAACGAAGCACAGCAGGGCTAAGTCAATTTACGAAAATCCCAGTCGGAATTGAAATTTAAATTGTTTCCCAACATTTTCTTATTGTGTTACAAATTTCTAGTGTTACCCAGCTGGACTTGTTCTATAGGTTTGGCATTTGTCAAGTCGGGTCAGTGGGAACAAATCGGGACCATTAGGACAAGTCGAGACATACGAAGCACAGCAGGGATAAGTAAGTCAATCCCAGTCGGAATTGAAATTAGAATTGTTCCCCAACATTTTCCTATAGTGTTATAAATTTCTTGTTTCACCCTGCTAGACTTCTCTTTTTTGGCATTTGTCAAGTCGGGCCATCAAGGACAAATCGGGAGCATTAGGTCAAGTCAAGACATACGAAGCACAGCAGGGCGAAGTCAAATTACAGAACTCTCAGTCGGAATTGAAATTTGAATGTTCCCAACACTTTCCAATTGTGTTACTAATTTCTTGAATTACTCAGCTGGACTCGTTCAGTTTTTTGGCATTCGTCAAGTCGGGTCATTGGGGACAAATCGGGACCATTAGGACAAGTCGAGACATACGAAGCACAGCAGGGCTAGTCAATTTACAGAAATCCCAGTCGGAATTGAAATTAGAATTGTTCCCCAACATTTTCCTATTGTGTTATAAATTTCTTGTTTTACCCAGCTGGACTTGTCTCTTTTTTGGCATTTCTCAAGTCGGGCCATCAAGGAAAAATCGATACCATTAGGACAAGTCGAGGCAAATGAAGCACAGCAGGGCCATGTCAAATTACGGAACTCTCAGTCGGAATTGAAATTTGAATGTTCCCAACACTTTCCAATTGTGTTACTAATTTCTTGAATTACTCAGCTGGACTCTTTCTGTTTTTTGGCATTCGTCAAGTCGGGTCATTAAGGACAAATCGGGACCATTAGGACAAGTCGAGACGTAATAAGCACAGCAGGGCGAAGTAAAATTACGAAAATTTCAGTCGGAATGGAAATTTAAATTGTTCCTCAACATTTTCCAAATATGTTACAAATTTCTTGTTTTACCCTGTTGGACTTGTTCTGTATTTTGGCATTTGTCAAGTCGGATCAGTAGGGACAAATCGGGACCATTAGGACAAGTCGAGACATACGAAGCAGAGCAGGGCTAGTCAAATTACGAAATCTCAGTCGGAATTGAAATTAGAATTGTTCCCCAACATTTTCCTATTGTTTTATAAATTTCTTGTTTTACCCAGCTGGACTTGTCTCTTTTTTGGCATTTGTCAAGTCGGGCCATCAAGGACTAATCGGGACCATTAGGACAAGTCGAGGCAAATGAAGCACATCAGGGCGAAGTCAAATTACGGAACTCTCAGTCGGAATTGAAATTTGAATTGTTCCCCAACATTTTCCAATTGTGTTACAAATATCTTGTTTTACCCAGCTGGACTTGTCTCTTTTTTGGCATTTGTCAAGTCGGGCCATCAAGGACAAATCAAGACCATTAGGAAAAGTCGAGGCAAATGAAGCACAGCAGGGCGAAGTCAAATTACAGAACTCTCGGTCGGAATTGAAATTTGAATGTTCCCAACACTTTCCAATTGTGTTACAAATTTCTTGTTTTATCTAGCTGGACTTGTTCTGTAGTTTTGGCATTTGTCAAGTCGGGTCTGTAGGGACAGATCGGGACCATTAGGAAAAGTCGAGACATACAAAGCACAGCAGGTCGAAGTCATATTATGAAATTCTCAGTCGGAATTGTAATTAGAATTGTTCCCCAACATTTTCCTATTGTTTTATAAATTTCTTGTTTTACCCAGCTGGACTTGTCCCTTTTTTGGCATTTGTCAAGTCGGGCCATCAAGGACTAATCGGGACCATTAGGACAAGTCGAGGAAAATGAAGCACAGCAAGGCGAAGTCAAATTACAGAACTCTCGGTCGGAATTGAAATTTGAATGTTCCCAACACTTTCCAATTGTGTTACAAATTTCTTGTTTTATCCAGCTGGACTTGTTCTGTAGTTTTGGCATTTGTCAAGTCGGGTCAGTAGGGACAAATCGGGACCATTAGGACAAGTCGAGACATACGAAGCACAGCAGGGCTAGTCAATTTACAGAAATCTCAGTCGGAATTGAAATTAGAATTGTTCCCCAACATTTTCCTATTGTGTTATAAATTTCTTGTTTTACCCAGCTGGACTTGTCTCTTTTTTGGCATTTGTCAAGTCGGGCCACCAAGGACAAATCGGGACCATTAGGACAAGTCGAGGCGAATGAAGCACAGCAGGTCGAAGTCAAATTACAGAACTCTCAGTCGGAATTGAAATTTGAATGTTTCCATCACTTTCCAATTGTGTTAAAAACTTTTTGTTTTATCCAGCTGGACTCGTTTAGTTTTTTGGCATTAGTCAAGTCGGGTCATTAGGACAAATCGGGACCATTAGGACAAGTCGAGACATACGAAGCACAGCAGGGCTAGTCAATTTACAGAAATCCCAGTCGGAATTGAAATTAGAATTGTTCCCCAACATTTTCCTATTGTGTTATAAATTTCTTGTTTTACCCAACTGGACTTGTCTCTTTTTTGGCATTTGTCAAGTCGGGCCATCAAGGAAAAATCGATACCATTAGGACAAGTCGAGGCAAATGAAGCACAGCAGGGATATGTCAAATTACGGAACTCTCAGTCGGAATTGAAATTTGAATGTTCCCAACACTTTCTAATTGTGTTACTAATTTCTTGAATTACTCAGCTGGACTCTTTCTGTTTTTTGGCATTCATCAAGTCGGGTCATTAAGGACAAATCGGGACCATTAGGACAAGTCGAGACGTAATAAGCACAGCAGGGCGAAGTAAAATTACGAAAATTTCAGTCGGAATGGAAATTTAAATTGTTCCTCAACATTTTCCAAATGTGTTACAAATCTTGTTTTACCCTGTTGGACTTTTTCTGTAATTTTGGTATATGTCAAGTCGGGTCAGTAGGGACAAATCGGGACCATTAGGACAAGTCGAGACGTAATAAGCACAGCAGGGCGAAGTAAAATTACGAAAATTTCAGTCGGAATGGAAATTTAAATTGTTCCTCAACAATTTCCAAATGTGTTACAAATCTTGTTTTACCCTGTTGGACTTTTTCTGTAATTTTGGCATTTGTCAAGTCGGGTCAGTAGGGACAAATCGGGACCATTAGGACAAGTCGAGACATACAAAGCACAGCAGGTCGAAGTCATATTATGAAAATCTCAGTCGGAATTGAAATTGTTCCCTACACTTTCCAATTGTGCTACAAATTTCTTGTTTTATCCAGCTGGACTTGTTCTGTTTTTTGGCATTTGTAAAGACGGGTCATTAAGTACAAATCGGGACCATTAGGACAAGTCGACTCATACGAAGCACAGCAGGGATAAGTAAGTCAATTTACGAAATTCCCAGTCGAAATTGAAATTAGAATTGTTCCCTAATATTTTCCTATTTTGTTACAAATTTCTTGTTTTACCCAGCTGGACTTGTTCTGTAGTTTTGGCATTCGTCAAATCGGGTCAGTGGGGACAGATCGGGACCATTAGGAAATGTCGAGACGTACTAAGCACAGCAGGGCGAAGTAAAATTACGAAAATTTCAGTCGGAATTGAAATTTAAATTGTTCCTCAACATTTTCCAATTGTGTTATAAATTTCTTGTTTTACCCTGCTGGACTTTTTCAGTAGTTTTGGTATATGTCAAGTCGGATCAGTGGGGACAAATTGGGACCATTAGGACAAGTCGAGACATACGAAGCACAGCAGGGATAAGTAAGTCAATTTACGACAATCCCAGTCGGAATTGAAATTAGAATTGTTCCCTAACATTTTCCTATTGTGTTACAAATTTCTTGTTTTACCCAGCTGGACTTGTTCTGTAGTGGCATTCATCAAATCGGGTCAGTGGGAACAAATCGGGACCATTAGGTCAAGTCAAGACATACTTAGCACAGCAGGGCGAAGTCATATTATGAAAATCTCAGTCGAAATTGAAATTTGAACGTTCCCAACACTTTCCAATTGTGTTGAAAATTTCTTGAATTATCCAGCTGGACTCGTTCTGTTATTTGGCATTTGTAAAGTCGGGTCATTAAGGACAAATAGGGAACATTAGGACAAGTCGAGACGTAATAAGCACAGCAGGGCGAAGTAAAATTACGAAAATTTCAGTCGGAATTGAAATTTAAATTGTTCCTCAACATTTTGCAATTGTGTTACAAATTTCTTGTTTTACCTTGCTGGACTTTTTCTGTAGTTTTGGTATATGTCAAGTCAGGTTAGTAGGGACAAATCGGGACCATTAGGACTAGTCTAGACAACGAAGCACAGCAGGGCTAAGTCAATTTACGAAAATCCCAGACGGAATTGAAATTAGAATTGTTTACCAACATTATTTCCTATTGTGTTACAAATTTCTTGCTTTACCCAGTTGGACTTGTTCTGTATTTTGGCATTCGTCAAGTCGGGTCTTTAAGGACAAATCGGGACCATTAGGACAAGTCGAGGATAATGAAGCACAGCAGGGCGAAGTAAAATTACGAAAATTTCAGTCGGAATTGAAATTTAAATTGTTCCTCAACATTTTCCAATTGTGTTATAAATTTCTTGTTTTACCCTGCTGGACTTTTTCAGTAGTTTTGGTATATGTCAAGTCGGATCAGTGGGGACAAATTGGGACCATTAGGACAAGTCTAGACTACGAAGCACAGCAGGGCTAAGTCAATTTACGAAAATCCCAGTCGGAATTGAAATTTAAATTGTTTCCCAACATTTTCTTATTGTGTTACAAATTTCTTGTTTTACCCAGCTGGACTTGTTCTATAGGTTTGGCATTTGTCAAGTCGGGTCAGTGGGAACAAATGGGGACCATTAGGACAAGTCAAGACATACGAAGCACAGCAGGGATAAGTAAGTCAATTTACGACAATCCCAGTCGGAATTGAAATTAGAATTGTTCCCTAACATTTTCCTATTGTGTTACAAATTTCTTGTTTTACCCAGCTGGACTTGTTCTGTAGTTTTGGCATTCATCAAATCGGGTCAGTGGGAACAAATCGGGACCATTAGGTCAAGTCAAGACATACGAAGCACAGCAGGGCGAAGTTATTATGAAAATCTCAGTCGGAATTGAAATTTGAATGTTCCCAACACTTTCCAATTGTGTTGAAAATTTCTTGAATTATCCAGCTGGACTCGTTCTGTTATTTGGCATTTGTAAAGTAGGGTCATTAAGGACAAATCGGGAACATTAGGACAAGTCGAGACGTAATAAGCACAGCAGGGCGAAGTAAAATTACGAAAATCTCAGTCGGAATTGAAATTAGAATTGTTCCCCAACATTTTCCTATAGTGTTATAAATTTCTTGTTTCACCCTGCTGGACTTGTCTCTTTTTTGGCATTTGTCAAGTCGGGCCATCAAGGACAAATCGGGACCATTGGGTCAAGTCAAGATATACGAAGCACAGCAGGGCGAAGTCAAATTACAGAACTCTCAGTCGGAATTGAAATTTGAATGTTCCCAACACTTTCCAATTGTGTTACTAATTTCTTGAATTACTCAGCTGGACTCGTTTAGTTTTTTGGCATTCGTCAAGTCGGGTCATTGGGGACAAATCGGGACCATTAGGACAAGTCGAGACATACGAAGCACAGCAGGGCTAGTCAATTTACAGAAATCCCAGTCGGAATTGAAATTAGAATTGTTCCCCAACATTTTCCTATTGTGTTATAAATTTCTTGTTTTACCCAGCTGGACTTGTCTCTTTTTTGGCATTTGTCAAGTCGGGCCATCAAGGAAAAATCGATACCATTAGGACAAGTCGAGGCAAATGAAGCACAGCAGGGCCATGTCAAATTACGGAACTCTCAGTCGGAATTGAAAGTTGAATGTTCCCAACACTTTCCAATAGTGTTACTAATTTCTTGAATTACTCAGCTGGACTCTTTCTGTTTTTTGGCATTCGTCAAGTCGGGTCATTAAGGACAAATCGGGACCATTAGGACAAGTCGAGACGTAATAAGCACAGCAGGGCGAAGTAAAATTACGAAAATTTCAGTCGGAATGGAAATTTAAATTCTTCCTCAACATTTTCCAAATGTGTTACAAATTTCTTGTTTTACCCTGTTGGACTTTTTCTGTAGTTTTGGTATATGTCAAGTCGGGTCAGTAGGGACAAATCGGGACCATTAGGGCAAGTCTAGACAACGAAGCACAGTAGGGCTAAGTCAATTTACGAAAATCCCAGTCGGAATTGTAATTAGAATTGTTCTCCAACATTTTCCAATTGTGTTAAAAGTTTCTTGTTTTACCCAGCTGGACTTGTTCTGTATTTTGGCATTTGTCAAGTCGGGTCAGTAGGGACAAATCGGGACCATTAGGACAAGTCGAGACATACGAAGCACAGCAGGGCTAGTCAAATTACGAAAATCTCAGTCGAAATTGAAATTAGAATTGTTCCCCAACATTTTCCTATTGTTTTATAAATTTCTTGTTTTACCCAGCTGGACTTGTCTCTTTTTTGGCAAATGGCAAATGAAGCACATCAGGGCGAAGTCAAATTACGGAACTCTCAGTCGGAATTGAAATTTGAATTGTTCCCCAACATTTTCCAATTGTGTTACAAATATTTCGTTTTACCCAGCTGGACTTGTCTCTTTTTTGGCATTTGTCAAGTCGGGCCATCAAGGACAAATCAAGACCATTAGGACAAGTCGAGGCAAATGAAGCACAGCAGGGCGAAGTCAAATTACAGAACTCTCGGTCGGAATTGAAATTTGAATGTTCCCAACACTTTCCAATTGGGTTACAAATTTCTTGTTTTATCTAGCTGGACTTGTTCTGTAGTTTTGGCATTTGTCAAGTCGGGTCTGTAGGGACAAATCGGGACCATTAGGACAAGTCGAGACATACAAAGCACAGCAGGTCGAAGTGATATTATGAAATTCTCAGTCGGAATTGAAATTTGAATGTTCCCTACACTTTCCAATTGTGCTACAAATTTCTTGTTTTATCCAGCTGGACTTGTTCTGTTTTTTGGCATTTGTAAAGACGGGTCATTAAGTACAAATCGGGACCATTAGGACAAGTCGAGTCACACGAAGCACAGCAGGGATAAGTAAGTCAATTTACGAAAATCCCAGTCGGAATTGAAATTAGAATTGTTTTTCCCAACATTTTCTTATTGTGTTACAAATTTCTTGCTTTATCCAGCTGGACTTGTTCTGTAGTTTTAGCATATGTCAATTCGGGTCATTGAGGACAAATCGGGACCATTAGGACAAGTCGAGACATACGAAGCACAGCAGGGCTAGTCAAATTACGAAAATCTTATTCGGAATTGAAATTTGAATTGTTTCCCAACAATTTCCTTTGTGTTACAAATTTCTTGCTTTACCCAGCTGGACTTGTTCTGTATTTTGGAATTTGTCAAGTCGGGCCATCAAGGACAAATCGAGACCATTAGGACAAGTCGAGACATAAGAAACACAGCAGGGCGAAGTCAAATTACAGAACTCTCAGTCGGAATTGAAATTTGAATGTTCCCAACACTTTCCAATAGTGTTACTAATTTCTTGAATTACTCAGCTGGACTCTTTCTGTTTTTTGGCATTCGTCAAGTCGGGTCATTGGGCACAAATCGGGACCATTAGGACAAGTCGAGGCGAATGAAGCACAGCAGGGCGAAGTCAAATTACAGAACTCTCGGTCGGAATTGAAATTTGAATGTTCCCAACACTTTCCAATTGTGTTACAAATTTCTTGTTTTGTCCAGCTGGACTTGTTCTGTAGTTTTGGCATTTGTCAAGTCGGGTCAGTAGGGACAAATCGGGACCATTAGGACAAGTCTAGACAACGAAGCACAGTAGGGCTAAGTCAATTTACGAAAATCCCAGTCGGAATTGTAATTAGAATTGTTCCCCAACATTTTCCTATTGTTTTATAAATTTCTTGTTTTACCCAGCTGGACTTGTCTCTTTTTTGGCATTTGTCAAGTCGGGCCATCAAGGACAAATCAAGACCATTAGGACAAGTCGAGGCAAATGAAGCACAGCAGGGCGAAGTCAAATTACAGAACTCTCGGTCGGAATTGAAATTTGAATGTTCCCAACACTTTCCAATTGTGTTACAAATTTCTTGTTTTGTCCAGCTGGACTTGTTCTGTAGTTTTGGCATTTGTCAAGTCGGGTCAGTAGGGACAAATCGGGACCATTAGGACAAGTCGAGACATACGAAGCACAGCAGGGCTAGTCAATTTACAGAAATATCAGTCGGAATTGAAATCAGAATTGTTCCCCAATATTTTCCTATTGTGTTATAAATTTCTTGTTTTACCCAGCTGGACTTGTCTCTTTTTTGGCATTTGTCAAGTCGGGCCATCAAGGACAAATCGAGACCATTAGGACAAGTCGAGGCAAATGAAGCACAGCAGGGCGAAGTCAAATTACAGAACTCTCATTCGGAATTGAAATTTGAATGTTCCCAACACTTTCCAATTGTGTTAAAAACTTCTTGTTTTATCCAGCTGGACTCGTTTAGTTTTTTGGCATCAGTCAAGTCGGGTCATTGGGGACAAATCGGGACCATTAGGACAAGTCGAGGCGAATGAAGCACAGCAAGGCGAAGTCAAATTACAGAACTCTCAGTCGGAATTGAAATTTGAATGTTTCCATCACTTTCCAATTGTGTTAAAAACTTCTTGTTTTATCCAGCTGGACTCGTTTAGTTTTTTGGCATCAGTCAAGTCGGGTCATTAAGGTCAAATCGGGACCATTAGGACAAGTCGAAGCGAATGAAGCACAGCAGGGCGAAGTCAAATTACAGAACTCACGGTCGGAATTGAAATTTGAATGTTCCCAACACTATCCAATTGTGTTACAAATTTCTTGTTTTATCTAGCTGGACTTGTTCTGTAGTTTTGGCATTTGTCAAGTCGGGTCTGTAGGGACAAATCGGGACCATTAGGACAAGTCGAGACATACAAAGCACAGCAGGTCGAAGTGATATTATGAAATTCTCAGTCGGAATTGAAATTTGAATGTTCCCTACACTTTCCAATTGTGCTACAAATTTCTTGTTTTATCCAGCTGGACTCGTTTAGTTTTTTGGCATCAGTCAAGTCGGGTCATTAAGGTCAAATCGGGACCATTAGGACAAGTCGAAGCGAATGAAGCACAGCAGGGCGAAGTCAAATTACAGAACTCACGGTCGGAATTGAAATTTGAATGTTCCCAACACTATCCAATTGTGTTACAAATTTCTTGTTTTATCTAGCTGGACTTGTTCTGTAGTTTTGGCATTTGTCAAGTCGGGTCTGTAGGGACAAATCGGGACCATTAGGACAAGTCGAGACATACAAAGCACAGCAGGTCGAAGTGATATTATGAAATTCTCAGTCGGAATTGAAATTTGAATGTTCCCAACACTTTCCAATTGTGTTAAAAACTTCTTGTTTTATCCAGCTGGACTCGTTTAGTTTTTTGGCATCAGTCAAGTCGGGTCATTGGGGACAAATCGGGACCATTAGGACAAGTCGAGGCGAATGAAGCACAGCAAGGCGAAGTCAAATTACAGAACTCTCAGTCGGAATTGAAATTTGAATGTTTCCATCACTTTCCAATTGTGTTAAAAACTTCTTGTTTTATCCAGCTGGACTCGTTTAGTTTTTTGGCATCAGTCAAGTCGGGTCATTAAGGTCAAATCGGGACCATTAGGACAAGTCGAAGCGAATGAAGCACAGCAGGGCGAAGTCAAATTACAGAACTCACGGTCGGAATTGAAATTTGAATGTTCCCAACACTATCCAATTGTGTTACAAATTTCTTGTTTTATCTAGCTGGACTGTTCTGTAGTTTTGGCATTTGTCAAGTCGGGTCTGTAGGGACAAATCGGGACCATTAGGACAAGTCGAGACATACGAAGCACAGCAGGGCTAGTCAATTTACAGAAATCCCAGTCGGAATTGAAATTAGAATTGTTCCCCAACATTTTCCTATTGTGTTATAAATTTCTTGTTTTACCCAGCTGGACTTGTCTCTTTTTTGGCATTTGTCAAGTCGGGCCATCAAGGAAAAATCGATACCATTAGGACAAGTCGAGGCAAATGAAGCACAGCAGGGCCATGTCAAATTACGGAACTCTCAGTCGGAATTGAAAGTTGAATGTTCCCAACACTTTCCAATAGTGTTACTAATTTCTTGAATTACTCAGCTGGACTCTTTCTGTTTTTTGGCATTCGTCAAGTCGGGTCATTAAGGACAAATCGGGACCATTAGGACAAGTCGAGACGTAATAAGCACAGCAGGGCGAAGTAAAATTACGAAAATTTCAGTCGGAATGGAAATTTAAATTCTTCCTCAACATTTTCCAAATGTGTTACAAATTTCTTGTTTTACCCTGTTGGACTTTTTCTGTAGTTTTGGTATATGTCAAGTCGGGTCAGTAGGGACAAATCGGGACCATTAGGGCAAGTCTAGACAACGAAGCACAGTAGGGCTAAGTCAATTTACGAAAATCCCAGTCGGAATTGTAATTAGAATTGTTCTCCAACATTTTCCAATTGTGTTAAAAGTTTCTTGTTTTACCCAGCTGGACTTGTTCTGTATTTTGGCATTTGTCAAGTCGGGTCAGTAGGGACAAATCGGGACCATTAGGACAAGTCGAGACATACGAAGCACAGCAGGGCTAGTCAAATTACGAAAATCTCAGTCGAAATTGAAATTAGAATTGTTCCCCAACATTTTCCTATTGTTTTATAAATTTCTTGTTTTACCCAGCTGGACTTGTCTCTTTTTTGGCAAATGGCAAATGAAGCACATCAGGGCGAAGTCAAATTACGGAACTCTCAGTCGGAATTGAAATTTGAATTGTTCCCCAACATTTTCCAATTGTGTTACAAATATTTCGTTTTACCCAGCTGGACTTGTCTCTTTTTTGGCATTTGTCAAGTCGGGCCATCAAGGACAAATCAAGACCATTAGGACAAGTCGAGGCAAATGAAGCACAGCAGGGCGAAGTCAAATTACAGAACTCTCGGTCGGAATTGAAATTTGAATGTTCCCAACACTTTCCAATTGGGTTACAAATTTCTTGTTTTATCTAGCTGGACTTGTTCTGTAGTTTTGGCATTTGTCAAGTCGGGTCTGTAGGGACAAATCGGGACCATTAGGACAAGTCGAGACATACAAAGCACAGCAGGTCGAAGTGATATTATGAAATTCTCAGTCGGAATTGAAATTTGAATGTTCCCTACACTTTCCAATTGTGCTACAAATTTCTTGTTTTATCCAGCTGGACTTGTTCTGTTTTTTGGCATTTGTAAAGACGGGTCATTAAGTACAAATCGGGACCATTAGGACAAGTCGAGTCACACGAAGCACAGCAGGGATAAGTAAGTCAATTTACGAAAATCCCAGTCGGAATTGAAATTAGAATTGTTTTTCCCAACATTTTCTTATTGTGTTACAAATTTCTTGCTTTATCCAGCTGGACTTGTTCTGTAGTTTTAGCATATGTCAATTCGGGTCATTGAGGACAAATCGGGACCATTAGGACAAGTCGAGACATACGAAGCACAGCAGGGCTAGTCAAATTACGAAAATCTTATTCGGAATTGAAATTTGAATTGTTTCCCAACAATTTCCTTTGTGTTACAAATTTCTTGCTTTACCCAGCTGGACTTGTTCTGTATTTTGGAATTTGTCAAGTCGGGCCATCAAGGACAAATCGAGACCATTAGGACAAGTCGAGACATAAGAAACACAGCAGGGCGAAGTCAAATTACAGAACTCTCAGTCGGAATTGAAATTTGAATGTTCCCAACACTTTCCAATAGTGTTACTAATTTCTTGAATTACTCAGCTGGACTCTTTCTGTTTTTTGGCATTCGTCAAGTCGGGTCATTGGGCACAAATCGGGACCATTAGGACAAGTCGAGGCGAATGAAGCACAGCAGGGCGAAGTCAAATTACAGAACTCTCGGTCGGAATTGAAATTTGAATGTTCCCAACACTTTCCAATTGTGTTACAAATTTCTTGTTTTGTCCAGCTGGACTTGTTCTGTAGTTTTGGCATTTGTCAAGTCGGGTCAGTAGGGACAAATCGGGACCATTAGGACAAGTCTAGACAACGAAGCACAGTAGGGCTAAGTCAATTTACGAAAATCCCAGTCGGAATTGTAATTAGAATTGTTCCCCAACATTTTCCTATTGTTTTATAAATTTCTTGTTTTACCCAGCTGGACTTGTCTCTTTTTTGGCATTTGTCAAGTCGGGCCATCAAGGACAAATCAAGACCATTAGGACAAGTCGAGGCAAATGAAGCACAGCAGGGCGAAGTCAAATTACAGAACTCTCGGTCGGAATTGAAATTTGAATGTTCCCAACACTTTCCAATTGTGTTACAAATTTCTTGTTTTGTCCAGCTGGACTTGTTCTGTAGTTTTGGCATTTGTCAAGTCGGGTCAGTAGGGACAAATCGGGACCATTAGGACAAGTCGAGACATACGAAGCACAGCAGGGCTAGTCAATTTACAGAAATATCAGTCGGAATTGAAATCAGAATTGTTCCCCAATATTTTCCTATTGTGTTATAAATTTCTTGTTTTACCCAGCTGGACTTGTCTCTTTTTTGGCATTTGTCAAGTCGGGCCATCAAGGACAAATCGAGACCATTAGGACAAGTCGAGGCAAATGAAGCACAGCAGGGCGAAGTCAAATTACAGAACTCTCATTCGGAATTGAAATTTGAATGTTCCCAACACTTTCCAATTGTGTTAAAAACTTCTTGTTTTATCCAGCTGGACTCGTTTAGTTTTTTGGCATCAGTCAAGTCGGGTCATTGGGGACAAATCGGGACCATTAGGACAAGTCGAGGCGAATGAAGCACAGCAAGGCGAAGTCAAATTACAGAACTCTCAGTCGGAATTGAAATTTGAATGTTTCCATCACTTTCCAATTGTGTTAAAAACTTCTTGTTTTATCCAGCTGGACTCGTTTAGTTTTTTGGCATCAGTCAAGTCGGGTCATTAAGGTCAAATCGGGACCATTAGGACAAGTCGAAGCGAATGAAGCACAGCAGGGCGAAGTCAAATTACAGAACTCACGGTCGGAATTGAAATTTGAATGTTCCCAACACTATCCAATTGTGTTACAAATTTCTTGTTTTATCTAGCTGGACTTGTTCTGTAGTTTTGGCATTTGTCAAGTCGGGTCTGTAGGGACAAATCGGGACCATTAGGACAAGTCGAGACATACAAAGCACAGCAGGTCGAAGTGATATTATGAAATTCTCAGTCGGAATTGAAATTTGAATGTTCCCAACACTTTCCAATAGTGTTACTAATTTCTTGAATTACTCAGCTGGACTCTTTCTGTTTTTTGGCATTCGTCAAGTCGGGTCATTGGGCACAAATCGGGACCATTAGGACAAGTCGAGGCGAATGAAGCACAGCAGGGCGAAGTCAAATTACAGAACTCTCGGTCGGAATTGAAATTTGAATGTTCCCAACACTTTCCAATTGTGTTACAAATTTCTTGTTTTGTCCAGCTGGACTTGTTCTGTAGTTTTGGCATTTGTCAAGTCGGGTCAGTAGGGACAAATCGGGACCATTAGGACAAGTCTAGACAACGAAGCACAGTAGGGCTAAGTCAATTTACGAAAATCCCAGTCGGAATTGTAATTAGAATTGTTCCCCAACATTTTCCTATTGTTTTATAAATTTCTTGTTTTACCCAGCTGGACTTGTCTCTTTTTTGGCATTTGTCAAGTCGGGCCATCAAGGACAAATCAAGACCATTAGGACAAGTCGAGGCAAATGAAGCACAGCAGGGCGAAGTCAAATTACAGAACTCTCGGTCGGAATTGAAATTTGAATGTTCCCAACACTTTCCAATTGTGTTACAAATTTCTTGTTTTGTCCAGCTGGACTTGTTCTGTAGTTTTGGCATTTGTCAAGTCGGGTCAGTAGGGACAAATCGGGACCATTAGGACAAGTCGAGACATACGAAGCACAGCAGGGCTAGTCAATTTACAGAAATATCAGTCGGAATTGAAATCAGAATTGTTCCCCAATATTTTCCTATTGTGTTATAAATTTCTTGTTTTACCCAGCTGGACTTGTCTCTTTTTTGGCATTTGTCAAGTCGGGCCATCAAGGACAAATCGAGACCATTAGGACAAGTCGAGGCAAATGAAGCACAGCAGGGCGAAGTCAAATTACAGAACTCTCATTCGGAATTGAAATTTGAATGTTCCCAACACTTTCCAATTGTGTTAAAAACTTCTTGTTTTATCCAGCTGGACTCGTTTAGTTTTTTGGCATCAGTCAAGTCGGGTCATTGGGGACAAATCGGGACCATTAGGACAAGTCGAGGCGAATGAAGCACAGCAAGGCGAAGTCAAATTACAGAACTCTCAGTCGGAATTGAAATTTGAATGTTTCCATCACTTTCCAATTGTGTTAAAAACTTCTTGTTTTATCCAGCTGGACTCGTTTAGTTTTTTGGCATCAGTCAAGTCGGGTCATTAAGGTCAAATCGGGACCATTAGGACAAGTCGAAGCGAATGAAGCACAGCAGGGCGAAGTCAAATTACAGAACTCACGGTCGGAATTGAAATTTGAATGTTCCCAACACTATCCAATTGTGTTACAAATTTCTTGTTTTATCTAGCTGGACTTGTTCTGTAGTTTTGGCATTTGTCAAGTCGGGTCTGTAGGGACAAATCGGGACCATTAGGACAAGTCGAGACATACAAAGCACAGCAGGTCGAAGTGATATTATGAAATTCTCAGTCGGAATTGAAATTTGAATGTTCCCTACACTTTCCAATTGTGCTACAAATTTCTTGTTTTATCCAGCTGGACTTGTTCTGTTTTTTGGCATTTGTAAAGACGGGTCATTAAGTACAAATCGGGACCATTAGGACAAGTCGAGACACACGAAGCACAGCAGGGATAAGTAAGTCAGTTTACGAAAATCCCAGTCGGAATTGAAATTAGAATTGTTTTTCCCAACATTTTCTTATTGTGTTACAAATTTCTTGCTTTATCCAGCTGGACTTGTTCTGTAGTCTTAGCATATGTCAATTCGGGTCATTGAGGACAAATCGGGACCATTAGGACAAGTCGAGACATACGAAGCACAGCAGGGCTAGTCAAATTACGAAAATCTCATTCGGAATTGAAATTTGAATTGTTTCCCAACAATTTCCTATTGTGTTACAAATTTCTTGCTTTACCCAGCTGGACTTGTTCTGTATTATGGAATTTGTCAAGTCGGGCCATCAAGGACAAATTGAGACCATTAGGACAAGTCGAGACATACAAAGCACAGCAGGTCGAAGTCATATTATGAAAATCTCAGTCGGAATTGAAATTTGAATGTTCCCTACACTTTCCAATTGTGCTACAAATTTCTTGTTTTATCCAGCTGGACTTGTTCTGTTTTTTGGCATTTGTAAAGACGGGTCATTAAGTACAATCGGGACCATTAGGACAAGTCGAGTCACACGAAGCACAGCAGGGATAAGTAAAACAATTTACGAAAATCCCAGTCGGAATTGAAATTAGAATTGTTTTTCCCAACATTTTCTTATTGTGTTACAAATTTCTTGCTTTATCCAGCTGGACTTGTTCTGTAGTTTTAGCATATGTCAATTCGGGTCATTGAGGACAAATCGGGACCATTAGGACAAGTCGAGACATACGAAGCACAGCAGGGCTAGTCAAATTACGAAAATCTCAGTCGGAATTGAAATTTGAATTGTTTCCCAACATTTTCTTATTGTGTTACAAATTTCTTGTTTTACCCAGCTGAACTTGTTCTGTAGGTTTGGCATTTGTCAAGTCGGGTCAGTGGGAACAAATCGGGACCATTAGGTCAAGTCAAGACATACGAAGCACAGCAGGGCGAAGTCAAATTACTAAAATCTCAGTCGGAATTGAAATTTGAATGTTCCCTACACTTTCCAAATGTGTTACAAATTTCTTGTTTTACCCTGTTGGACTTTTTCTGTAGTTTTGGTATATGTCAAGTCGGGTCAGTAGGGACAAATCGGGACCATTAGGGCAAGTCTAGACAACGAAGCACAGTAGGGCTAAGTCAATTTACGAAAATCCCAGTCGGAATTGTAATTAGAATTGTTCCCCAACATTTTCCTATTGTTTTATAAATTTCTTGTTTTACCCAGCTGGACTTGTCTCTTTTTTGGCATTTGTCAAGTCGGGCCATCAAGGACAAATCAAGACCATTAGGACAAGTCGAGGCAAATGAAGCACAGCAGGGCGAAGTCAAATTACAGAACTCTCGGTCGGAATTGAAATTTGAATGTTCCCAACACTTTCCAATTGTGTTATAAATTTCTTGTTTTATCCAGCTGGACTTGTTCTGTAGTTTTGGCATTTGTCAAGTCGGGTCTGTAGGGACAAATCGGGACCATTAGGACAAGTCGAGACATACAAAGCACAGCAGGTCGAAGTCATATTATGAAAATCTCAGTCGGAATTGAAATTTGAATTGTTCCCTAACATTTTCCTATTTTGTTACAAATTTCTTGTTTTACCCAGCTGGACTTGTTCTGTAGTTTTGGCATTCGTCAAATCGGGTCTGTGGGGACAGATCGGGACCATTAGGAAAAGTCGAGAAGTACAAAGCACAGCAGGGCGAAGTAAAATTACGAAAATTTCAGTCGGAATTGAAATTTAAATTGTTCCTCAACATTTTGCAATTGTGTTACAAATTTCTTGTTTTACCTTGCTGGACTTTTTCTGTAGTTTTGGTATATGTCAAGTCAGGTTAGTAGGGACAAATCGGGACCATTAGGACTAGTCTAGACAACGAAGCACAGCAGGGCTAAGTCAATTTACGAAAATCCCAGACGGAATTGAAATTAGAATTGTTTACCAACATATTTTCCTATTGTGTTACAAATTTCTTGCTTTACCCAGTTGGACTTGTTCTGTATTTTGGCATTCGTCAAGTCGGGTCTTTAAGGACAAATCGGGACCATTAGGACAAGTCGAGGATAATAAAGCACAGCAGGGCGAAGTAAAATTACGAAAATTTCAGTCGGAATGGAAATTTAAATTGTTCCTCAACATTTTCTAAATGTGTTAAAAGTTTCTTGTTTTACCCAGCTGGACTTGTTCTGTATTTTGGCATTTGTCAAGTCGGGTCAGTAGGGACAAATCGGGACCATTAGGACAAGTCAAGACATACGAAGCACAGCAGGGCTGTCAAATTACGAAAATCTCAGTCGGAATTGAAATTTGAATGTTCCCTACACTTTCCAATTGTGCTACAAATTTCTTGTTTTATCCAGCTGGACTTGTTCTGTTTTTTGGCATTTGTAAAGACGGGTCATTAAGTACAAATCGGGACCATTAGGACAAGTCGAGTCATACGAAGCACAGCAGGGATAAGTAAGTCAATTTACGAAAATCCCAGTCGGAATTGAAATTAGAATTGTTCCCTAACATTTTCCTATTTTGTTACAAATTTCTTGTTTTACCCAGCTGGACTTGTTCTGTAGTTTTGGCATTCGTCAAATCGGGTCTGTGGGGACAGATCGGGACCATTAGGAAAAGTCGAGACGTACTAAGCACAGCAGGGCGAAGTAAAATTACGAAAATTTCAGTCGGAATTGAAATTTAAATTGTTCCTCAACATTTTCCAATTGTGTTATAAATTTCTTGTTTTACCCTGCTGGACTTTTTCAGTAGTTTTGGTATATGTCAAGTCGGATCAGTGGGGACAAATTGGGACCATTAGGACAAGTCTAGACTACAAAGCACAGCAGGGCTAAGTCAATTTACGAAAATCCCAGTCGGAATTGAAATTTAAATTGTTCCCCAACATTTTCCAATTGTGTTACTAATTTCTTGAATTACTCAACTGGACTCGTTCTGTTTTTTGGCATTCGTCAAGTCGGGTCATTGGGGACAAATCGGGGCCATTGGGACAAGTTGATAGATACGAAGCACAGCAGGGCGAGTCAAATTACGAAAATCTCAGTCGGAATTGAAATTAGAATTGTTCCCCAACATTTTCCTATAGTGTTATAAATTTCTTGTTTCACCCTGCTAGACTTGTCTCTTTTTTGGCATTTGACAAGTCGGGCCATCAAGGACAAATCGGGACCATTAGGACAAGTCCAGGCAAATGAAGCACAGCAGGGCCATGTCAAATTACGGAACTCTCAGTCGGAATTGAAATTTGAATGTTCCCATCACTTTCCAATTGTGTTACTAATTTCTTGAATTACTCAGCTGGACTCTTTCTGTTTTTTGGCATTCGTCAAGTCGGGTCATTAAGGACAAATCGGGACCATTAGGACAAGTCGAGACGTAATAAGCACAGCAGGGCGAAGTAAAATTACGAAAATTTCAGTCGGAATGGAAATTTAAATTGTTCCTCAACATTTTCCAAATGTGTTACAAATTTCTTGTTTTACCCTGTTGGACTTTTTCTGTAGTTTTGGTATATGTCAAGTCGGGTCAGTAGGGACAAATCGGGACCATTAGGACAAGTCTAGACAACGAAGCACAGTAGGGCTAAGGCAATTTACGAAAATCCCAGTCGGAATTGTAATTAGAATTGTTCCCCAACATTTTCCAATTGTGTTAAAAGTTTCTTGTTTTCCCAGCTGGACTTGTTCTGTATTTTGGCATTTGTCAAGTCGGGTCAGTAGGGACAAATCGGGACCATTAGGACAAGTCGAGACATACGAAGCACAGCAGGGCTAGTCAAATTACGAAAATCTCAGTCGGAATTGAAATTAGAATTGTTCCCCAACATTTTCCTATTGTTTTATAAATTTCTTGTTTTACCCAGCTGGACTTGTCTCTTTTTTGGCATTTGTCAAGTCGGGCCATCAAGGACTAATCGGGACCATTAGGACAAGTCGAGGCAAATGAAGCACAGCAGGGCGAAGTCAAATTACAGAACTCTCGGTCGGAATTGAAATTTGAATGTTCCCAACACTTTCCAATTGTGTTACAAATTTCTTGTTTATCTACCTGGACTTGTTCTGTAGTTTTGGCATTTGTCAAGTCGGGTCTGTAGGGACAAATCGGGACCATTAGGACAAGTCGAGACATACAAAGCACAGCAGGTCGAAGTCATATTATGAAATTCTCAGTCGGAATTGAAATTTGAATGTTCCCTACACTTTCCAATTGTGCTACAAATTTCTTGTTTTATCCAGCTGGACTTGTTCTGTTTTTTGGCATTTGTCAAGTCGGGTCAGTAGGGACAAATCGGGACCATTAGGACAAGTCAAGACATACGAAGCACAGCAGGGCTAGTCAAATTACGAAAATCTCAGTCGGAATTGAAATTTGAATGTTCCCTACACTTTCCAATTGTGCTACAAATTTCTTGTTTTATCCAGCTGGACTTGTTCTGTTTTTTGGCATTTGTAAAGACGGGTCATTAAGTACAAATCGGGACCATTAGGACAAGTCGAGTCATACGAAGCACAGCAGGGATAAGTAAGTCAATTTACGAAAATCCCAGTCGGAATTGAAATTAGAATTGTTCCCTAACATTTTCCTATTTTGTTACAAATTTCTTGTTTACCCAGCTGGACTTGTTCTGTAGTTTTGGCATTCGTCAAATCGGGTCTGTGGGGACAGATCGGGACCATTAGGAAAAGTCGAGACGTACAAAGCACAGCAGGGCGAAGTAAAATTACGAAAATTTCAGTCGGAATTGAAATTTAAATTGTTCCTCAACATTTTGCAATTGTGTTACAAATTTCTTGTTTTACCTTGCTGGACTTTTTCTGTAGTTTTGGTATATGTCAAGTCAGGTTAGTAGGGACAAATCGGGACCATTAGGACTAGTCTAGACAACGAAGCACAGCAGGGCTAAGTCAATTTACGAAAATCCCAGACGGAATTGAAATTAGAATTGTATACCAACATATTTTCCTATTGTGTTCCAAATTTCTTGCTTTACCCAGTTGGACTTGTTCTGTATTTTGGCATTCGTCAAGTCGGGTCTTTAAGGACAAATCGGGACCATTAGGACAAGTCGAGGATAATGAAGCACAGCAGGGCGAAGTAAAATTACGAAAATTTCAGTCGGAATGGAAATTTAAATTGTTCCTCAACATTTTCTAAATGTGTTACAAATTTCTTGTTTTACCCTGTTGGACTTTTTCTGTAGTTTTGGTATATGTCAAGTCGGGTCAGTAGGGACAAATCGGGACCATTAGGACAAGTCTAGACAACGAAGCACAGTAGGGCTAAGTCAATTTACGAAAATCCCAGTCGGAATTGTAATTAGAATTGTTCCCCAACATTTTCCTATTGTGTTAAAAGTTTCTTGTTTTACCCAGCTGGACTTGTTCTGTATTTTGGCATTTGTCAAGTCGGGTCAGTAGGGACAAATCGGGACCATTAGGACAAGTCAAGACATACGAAGCACAGCAGGGCTAGTCAAATTACGAAAATCTCAGTCGGAATTGAAATTTGAATGTTCCCTACACTTTCCAATTGTGCTACAAATTTCTTGTTTTATCCAGCTGGACTTGTTCTGTTTTTTGGCATTTGTAAAGACGGGTCATTAAGTACAAATCGGGACCATTAGGACAAGTCGAGTCATACGAAGCACAGCAGGGATAAGTAAGTCAATTTACGAAAATCCCAGTCGGAATTGAAATTAGAATTGTTCCCTAACATTTTCCTATTTTGTTACAAATTTCTTGTTTTACCCAGCTGGACTTGTTCTGTAGTTTTGGCATTCGTCAAATCGGGTCTGTGGGGACAGATCGGGACCAATAGGAAAAGTCGAGACGTACTAAGCACAGCAGGGCGAAGTAAAATTACGAAAATTTCAGTCGGAATTGAAATTTAAATTGTTCCTCAACATTTTCCAATTGTGTTATAAATTTCTTGTTTTACCCTGCTGGACTTTTTCAGTAGTTTTGGTATATGTCAAGTCGGATCAGTGGGGACAAATTGGGACCATTAGGACAAGTCTAGACTACAAAGCACAGCAGGGATAAGTAAGTCAATTTACGACAATCCCAGTCGGAATTGAAATTAGAATTGTTCCCTAACATTTTCCTATTGTGTTACAAACTTCTTGTTTTACCCAGCTGGACTTGTTCTGTAGTTTTGGCATTCATCAAATCGGGTCAGTGGGAACAAATCGGGACCATTAGGTCAAGTCAAGACATACGAAGCACAGCAGGGCGAAGTCATATTATGAAAATCTCAGTCGGAATTGAAATTTGAACGTTCCCAACACTTTCCAATTGTGTTGAAAATTTCTTGAATTATCCAGCTGGACTCGTTCTGTTATTTGGCATCTGTAAAGTCGGGTCATTAAGGACAAATCGGGACCATTAGGAAAAGTCGAGACGTACTAAGCACAGCAGGGCCAAGTAAAATTACTAAAATTTCTGTCGGAATTGAAATTTGAATTGTTCCTCTACATTTTCCAATTGTGTTATAAATTTCTTGTTTTACCCTGCTGGACTTTTTCAGTAGTTTTGGTATATGTCAAGTCGGATCAGTGGGGACAAATTGGGACCATTAGGACAAGTCTAGACTACGAAGCACAGCAGGGCTAAGTCAATATACGAAAATCCCAGTCGGAATTGAAATTTAAATTGTTTCCCAACATTTTCTTATTGTGTTACAAATTTCTTGTGTTACCCAGCTGGACTTGTTCTATAGGTTTGGCATTTGTCAAGTCGGGTCAGTGGGAACAAATCGGGACCATTAGGACAAGTCGAGACATACGAAGCACAGCAGAGATAAGTAAGTCAATCCCAGTCGGAATTGAAATTAGAATTGTTCCCTAACATTTTCCTATTGTGTTACAAATTTCTTGTTTTACCCAGCTGGACTTGTTCTGTAGTTTTGGCATTCATCAAATCGGGTCAGTGGAAACAAATCGGGACCATTAGGTCAAGTCAAGACATACGAAGCACAGCAGGGCGAAGTCATTATGAAAATCTCAGTCGGAATTGAAATTAGAATTGTTCCCTAACATTTTCCTATTTTGTTACAAATTTCTTGTTTTACCCAGCTGGACTTGTTCTGTAGTTTTGGCATTCGTCAAATCGGGTCAGTGGGGACAGATCGGGACCATTAGGAAAAGTCGAGACGTACTAAGCACAGCAGGGTGAAGTAAAATTACGAAAATTTCAGTCGGAATTGAAATTTAAATTGTTCCTCAACATTGAATATTCCCAACACTTTCCAATTGTGTTACTAATTTCTTGAATTACTCAGCTGGACTCTTTCTGTTTTTTGGCAATCGTCAAGTCGGGTCATTGGGGACAAATCGGGGCCATTAGGACAAGTTGATAGATACGAAGCACAGCAGGGCGAGTCAAATTACGAAAATCTCAGTCGGAATTGAAATTTGAATTGTTCCCCAACATTTTCCAATCTTGTTTTACCCAGCTGGACTTGTTCTGTATTTTGGCATTTGTCAAGTCGGGTCAGTAGGGACAAATCGGGACCATTAGGACAAGTCAAGACATACGAAGCACAGCAGGGCTAGTCAAATTACGAAAATCTCAGTCGGAATTGAAATTAGAATTGTTCCCCAACATTTTCCTATTGTTTTATAAATTTCTTGTTTTACCCAGCTGGACTTGTCTCTTTTTTGGCATTTGTCAAGTCGGGCCATCAAGGACAAATCAAGACCATTAGGACAAGTCGAGGCAAATGAAGCACAGCAGGGCGAAGTCAAATTACAGAACTCTCGGTCGGAATTGAAATTTGAATGTTCCCAACACTTTCCAATTGTGTTATAAATTTCTTGTTTTATCCAGCTGGACTTGTTCTGTGGTTTTGGCATTTGTCAAGTCGGGTCTGTAGGGACAAATCGGGACCATTAGGACAAGTCGAGACATACAAAGCACAGCAGGTCGAAGTCATATTATGAAAATCTCAGTCGGAATTGAAATTTGAATGTTCCCTACACTTTCCAATTGTGCTACAAATTTCTTGTTTTATCCAGCTGGACTTGTTCTGTTTTTTGGCAATTGTAAAGACGGGTCATTAAGTACAAATCGGGACCATTAGGACAAGTCGAGACATACGAAGCACAGCAGGGATAAGTAAGTCAATTTACGACAATCCCAGTCGGAATTGAAATTAGAATTGTTCCCTAACATTTTCCTATTGTGTTACAAATTTCTTGGTTTACCCAGCTGGACTTGTTCTGTAGTTTTGGCATTCATCAAATCGGGTCAGTGGGAACAAATCGGGACCATTAGGTCAAGTCAAGACATACGAAGCACAGCAGGGCGAAGTCATATTATGAAAATCTCAGTCGGAATTGAAATTTGAACGTTCCCAACACTTTCCAATTGTGTTGAAAATTTCTTGAATTATCCAGCTGGACTCGTTCTGTTATTTGGCATTTGTAAAGTCGGGTCATTAAGGACAAATCGGGAACATTAGGACAAGTCGAGACGTAATAAGCACAGCAGGGCGAAGTAAAATTACGAAAATTTCAGTCGGAATTGAAATTTAAATTGTTCCTCAACATTTTGCAATTGTGTTACAAATTTCTTGTTTTACTTTGCTGGACTTTTTCTGTAGTTTTGGTATATGTCAAGTCAGGTTAGTAGGGACAAATCGGGACCATTAGGACAAGTCTAGACAACGAAGCACAGTAGGGCTAAGTCAATTTACGAAAATCCCAGTCGGAATTGTAATTAGAATTGTTCCCCAACATTTTCCTATTGTGTTAAAAGTTTCTTGTTTTATCCAGCTGGACTTGTTCTTTATTTTGGCATTTGTCAAGTCGGGTCAGTAGGGACAAATCGGGACCATTAGGACAAGTCGAGACATACAAAGCACAGCAGGTCGAAGTCATATTATGAAAATCTCAGTCGGAATTAAAATTTGAATGTTCCCTACACTTTCCAATTGTGCTACAAATTTCTTGTTTTATCCAGCTGGACTTGTTCTGTAGTTTTGGCATTCATCAAATCGGGTCAGTGGGAACAAATCGGGACCATTAGGTCAAGTCAAGACATACGAAGCACAGCAGGGCGAAGTCATATTATGAAAATCTCAGTCGGAATTGAAATTTGAACGTTCCCAACACTTTCCAATTGTGTTGAAAATTTCTTGAATTATCCAGCTGGACTCGTTCTGTTATTTGGCATTTGTAAAGTCGGGTCATTAAGGACAAATCGGGACCATTAGGAAAAGTCGAGACGTACTAAGCACAGCAGGGCGAAGTAAAATTACGACAATTTCTGTCGGAATTGAAATTTGAATTGTTCCTCTACATTTTCCAATTGTGTTATAAATTTCTTGTTTTACCCTGCTGGACTTTTTCAGTAGTTTTGGTATATGTCAAGTCGGATCAGTGGGGACAAATTGGGACCATTAGGACAAGTCTAGACTACGAAGCACAGCAGGGCTAAGTCAATTTACGAAAATCCCAGTCGGAATTGAAATTTAAATTGTTTCCCAACATTTTCTTATTGTGTTACAAATTTCTTGTGTTACCCAGCTGGACTTGTTCTATAGGTTTGGCATTTGTCAAGTCGGGTCAGTGGGAACAAATCGGGACCATTAGGACAAGTCGAGACATACGAAGCACAGCAGAGATAAGTAAGTCAATCCCAGTCGGAATTGAAATTAGAATTGTTCCCTAACATTTTCCTATTGTGTTACAAATTTCTTGTTTTACCCAGCTGGACTTGTTCTGTAGTTTTGGCATTCATCAAATCGGGTCAGTGGGAACAAATCGGGACCATTAGGTCAAGTCAAGACATACGAAGCACAGCAGGGCGAAGTCATTATGAAAATCTCAGTCGGAATTGAAATTAGAATTGTTCCATAACATTTTCCTATTTTGTTACAAATTTCTTGTTTTACCCAGCTGGACTTGTTCTGTAGTTTTGGCATTCGTCAAATCGGGTCAGTGGGGACAGATCGGGACCATTAGGAAAAGTCGAGACGTACTAAGCACAGCAGGGTGAAGTAAAATTACGAAAATTTCAGTCGGAATTGAAATTTAAATTGTTCCTCAACATTGAATATTCCCAACACTTTCCAATTGTGTTACTAATTTCATGAATTACTCAGCTGGACTCTTTCTGTTTTTTGGCAATCGTCAAGTCGGGTCATTGGGGACAAATCGGGGCCATTAGGACAAGTTGATAGATACGAAGCACAGCAGGGCGAGTCAAATTACGAAAATCTCAGTCGGAATTGAAATTTGAATTGTTCCCCAACATTTTCCTATTGTTTTATAAATTTCTTGTTTTACCCAGCTGGACTTGTCTCTTTTTTGGCATTTGTCAAGTCGGGCCATCAAGGACAAATCAAGACCATTAGGACAAGTCGAGGCAAATGAAGCACAGCAGGGCGAAGTCAAATTACAGAACTCTCGGTCGGAATTGAAATTTGAATGTTCCCAACACTTTCCAATTGTGTGTAGGGACAAATCGGGACCATTAGGACAAGTCAAGACATACGAAGCACAGCAGGGCTAGTCAAATTACGAAAATCTCAGTCGGAATTGAAATTAGAATTGTTCCCCAACATTTTCCTATTGTTTTATAAATTTATTGTTTTACCCAGCTGGACTTGTCTCTTTTTTGGCATTTGTCAAGTCGGGCCATCAAGGACAAATCAAGACCATTAGGACAAGTCGAGGCAAATGAAGCACAGCAGGGCGAAGTCAAATTACAGAACTCTCGGTCGGAATTGAAATTTGAATGTTCCCAACACTTTCCAATTGTGTTATAAATTTCTTGTTTTATCCAGCTGGACTTGTTCTGTAGTTTTGGCATTTGTCAAGTCGGGTCTGTAGGGACAAATCGGGACCATTAGGACAAGTCGAGACATACAAAGCACAGCAGGTCGAAGTCATATTATGAAAATCTCAGTCGGAATTGAAATTTGAATGTTCCCTACACTTTCCAATTGTGCTACAAATTTCTTGTTTTATCCAGCTGGACTTGTTCTGTTTTTTGGCAATTGTAAAGACGGGTCATTAAGTACAAATCGGGACCATTAGGACAAGTCGAGACATACGAAGCACAGCAGGGATAAGTAAGTCAATTTACGACAATCCCAGTCGGAATTGAAATTAGAATTGTTCCCTAACATTTTCCTATTGTGTTACAAATTTCTTGGTTTACCCAGCTGGACTTGTTCTGTAGATTTGGCATTCATCAAATCGGGTCAGTGGGAACAAATCGGGACCATTAGGTCAAGTCAAGACATACGAAGCACAGCAGGGCGAAGTCATATTATGAAAATCTCAGTCGGAATTGAAATTTGAACGTTCCCAACACTTTCCAATTGTGTTGAAAATTTCTTGAATTATCCAGCTGGACTCGTTCTGTTATTTGGCATTTGTAAAGTCGGGTCATTAAGGACAAATCGGGAACATTAGGACAAGTCGAGACGTAATAAGCACAGCAGGGCGAAGTAAAATTACGAAAATTTCTGTCGGAATTGAAATTTAAATTGTTCCTCAACATTTTGCAATTGTGTTACAAATTTCTTGTTTTACTTTGCTGGACTTTTTCTGTAGTTTTGGTATATGTCAAGTCAGGTTAGTAGGGACAAATCGGGACCATTAGGACAAGTCTAGACAACGAAGCACAGTAGGGCTAAGTCAATTTACGAAAATCCCAGTCGGAATTGTAATTAGAATTGTTCCCCAACATTTTCCTATTGTGTTAAAAGTTTCTTGTTTTATCCAGCTGGACTTGTTCTTTATTTTGGCATTTGTCAAGTCGGGTCAGTAGGGACAAATCGGGACCATTAGGACAAGTCGAGACATACAAAGCACAGCAGGTCGAAGTCATATTATGAAAATCTCAGTCGGAATTAAAATTTGAATGTTCCCTACACTTTCCAATTGTGCTACAAATTTCTTGTTTTATCCAGCTGGACTTGTTCTGTAGTTTTGGCATTCATCAAATCGGGTCAGTGGGAACAAATCGGGACCATTAGGTCAAGTCAAGACATACGAAGCACAGCAGGGCGAAGTCATATTATGAAAATCTCAGTCGGAATTGAAATTTGAACGTTCCCAACACTTTCCAATTGTGTTGAAAATTTCTTGAATTATCCAGCTGGACTCGTTCTGTTATTTGGCATTTGTAAAGTCGGGTCATTAAGGACAAATCGGGACCATTAGGAAAAGTCGAGACGTACTAAGCACAGCAGGGCGAAGTAAAATTACGAAAATTTCTGTCGGAATTGAAATTTGAATTGTTCCTCTACATTTTCCAATTGTGTTATAAATTTCTTGTTTTACCCTGCTGGACTTTTTCAGTAGTTTTGGTATATGTCAAGTCGGATCAGTGGGGACAAATTGGGACCATTAGGACAAGTCTAGACTACGAAGCACAGCAGAGATAAGTAAGTCAATCCCAGTCGGAATTGAAATTTAAATTGTTTCCCAACATTTTCTTATTGTGTTACAAATTTCTTGTGTTACCCAGCTGGACTTGTTCTATAGGTTTGGCATTTGTCAAGTCGGGTCAGTGGGAACAAATCGGGACCATTAGGACAAGTCGAGACATACGAAGCACAGCAGAGATAAGTAAGTCAATCCCAGTCGGAATTGAAATTAGAATTGTTCCCTAACATTTTCCTATTGTGTTACAAATTTCTTGTTTTACCCAGCTGGACTTGTTCTGTAGTTTTGGCATTCATCAAATCGGGTCAGTGGGAACAAATCGGGACCATTAGGTCAAGTCAAGACATACGAAGCACAGCAGGGCGAAGTCATTATGAAAATCTCAGTCGGAATTGAAATTAGAATTGTTCCCTAACATTTTCCTATTTTGTTACAAATTTCTTGTTTTACCCAGCTGGACTTGTTCTGTAGTTTTGGCATTCATCAAATCGGGTCAGTGGGAACAAATCGGGACCATTAGGACAAGTCGAGACATACGAAGCACAGCAGGGATAAGTAAGTCAATTTACGACAATCCCAGTCGGAATTGAAATTAGAATTGTTCCCTAACATTTTCCTATTGTGTTACAAATTTCTTGGTTTACCCAGCTGGACTTGTTCTGTAGTTTTGGCATTCATCAAATCGGGTCAGTGGGAACAAATCGGGACCATTAGGTCAAGTCAAGACATACGAAGCACAGCAGGGCGAAGTCATATTATGAAAATCTCAGTCGGAATTGAAATTTGAACGTTCCCAACACTTTCCAATTGTGTTGAAAATTTCTTGAATTATCCAGCTGGACTCGTTCTGTTATTTGGCATTTGTAAAGTCGGGTCATTAAGGACAAATCGGGAACATTAGGACAAGTCGAGACGTAATAAGCACAGCAGGGCGAAGTAAAATTACGAAAATTTCTGTCGGAATTGAAATTTAAATTGTTCCTCAACATTTTGCAATTGTGTTACAAATTTCTTGTTTTACTTTGCTGGACTTTTTCTGTAGTTTTGGTATATGTCAAGTCAGGTTAGTAGGGACAAATCGGGACCATTAGGACAAGTCTAGACAACGAAGCACAGTAGGGCTAAGTCAATTTACGAAAATCCCAGTCGGAATTGTAATTAGAATTGTTCCCCAACATTTTCCTATTGTGTTAAAAGTTTCTTGTTTTATCCAGCTGGACTTGTTCTTTATTTTGGCATTTGTCAAGTCGGGTCAGTAGGGACAAATCGGGACCATTAGGACAAGTCGAGACATACAAAGCACACTAGGTCGAAGTCATATTATGAAAATCTCAGTCGGAATTAAAATTTGAATGTTCCTTACACTTTCCAATTGTGCTACAAATTTCTTGTTTTATCCAGCTGGACTTGTTCTGTAGTTTTGGCATTCATCAAATCGGGTCAGTGGGAACAAATCGGGACCATTAGGTCAAGTCAAGACATACGAAGCACAGCAGGGCGAAGTCATATTATGAAAATCTCAGTCGGAATTGAAATTTGAACGTTCCCAACACTTTCCAATTGTGTTGAAAATTTCTTGAATTATCCAGCTGGACTCGTTCTGTTATTTGGCATTTGTAAAGTCGGGTCATTAAGGACAAATCGGGACCATTAGGAAAAGTCGAGACGTACTAAGCACAGCAGGGCGAAGTAAAATTACGAAAATTTCTGTCGGAATTGAAATTTGAATTGTTCCTCTACATTTTCCAATTGTGTTATAAATTTCTTGTTTTACCCTGCTGGACTTTTTCAGTAGTTTTGGTATATGTCAAGTCGGATCAGTGGGGACAAATTGGGACCATTAGGACAAGTCTAGACTACGAAGCACAGCAGAGATAAGTAAGTCAATCCCAGTCGGAATTGAAATTTAAATTGTTTCCCAACATTTTCTTATTGTGTTACAAATTTCTTGTGTTACCCAGCTGGACTTGTTCTATAGGTTTGGCATTTGTCAAGTCGGGTCAGTGGGAACAAATCGGGACCATTAGGACAAGTCGAGACATACGAAGCACAGCAGAGATAAGTAAGTCAATCCCAGTCGGAATTGAAATTAGAATTGTTCCCTAACATTTTCCTATTGTGTTACAAATTTCTTGTTTTACCCAGCTGGACTTGTTCTGTAGTTTTGGCATTCATCAAATCGGGTCAGTGGGAACAAATCGGGACCATTAGGTCAAGTCAAGACATACGAAGCACAGCAGGGCGAAGTCATTATGAAAATCTCAGTCGGAATTGAAATTAGAATTGTTCCCTAACATTTTCCTATTTTGTTACAAATTTCTTGTTTTACCCAGCTGGACTTGTTCTGTAGTTTTGGCATTCATCAAATCGGGTCAGTGGGAACAAATCGGGACCATTAGGTCAAGTCAAGACATACGAAGCACAGCAGGGCGAAGTCATATTATGAAAATCTCAGTCGGAATTGAAATTTGAACGTTCCCAACACTTTCCAATTGTGTTGAAAATTTCTTGAATTATACAGCTGGACTCGTTCTGTTATTTGGCATTTGTAAAGTCGGGTCATTAAGGACAAATCGGGACCATTAGGACAAGTCGAGGCAAATGAAGCACAGCAGGGCGAAGTCAAATTACAGAACTCTCAGTCGGAATTGAAATTTGAATGTTCCCATCACTTTCCAATTGTGTTACTAATTTCTTGAATTACTCAGCTGGACTCTTTCTGTTTTTTGGCATTCATCAAGTCGGGTCATTAAGGACAAATCGGGACCATTAGGACAAGTCGAGACGTAATAAGCACAGCAGGGCGAAGTAAAATTACGAAAATTTCAGTCGGAATGGAAATTTAAATTGTTCCTCAACATTTTCCAAATGTGTTACAAATTTCTTGTTTTACCCTGTTGGACTTTTTCTGTAGTTTTGGTATATGTCAAGTCGGGTCAGTAGGGACAAATTGGGACCATTAGGACAAGTCTAGACAACGAAGCACAGTAGGGCTAAGTCAATTTACGAAAATCCCAGTCGGAATTGTAATTAGAATTGTTCCCCAACATTTTCCGATTGTGTTAAAAGTTTCTTGTTTTACCCAGCTGGACTTGTTCTGTATTTTGGCATTTGTCAAGTCGGGTCAGTAGGGACAAATCGGGACCATTAGGACAAGTCAAGACATACGAAGCACAGCAGGGCTAGTCAAATTACGAAAATCTCAGTCGGAATTGAAATAAGAATTGTTCCCCAACATTTTCCTATTGTTTTATAAATTTCTTGTTTTACCCAGCTGGACTTGTCTCTTTTTTGGCATTTGTCAAGTCGGACCATCAAGGACAAATCAAGACCATTACGACAAGTCGAGGCAAATGAAGCACAGCAGGGCGAAGTCAAATTACAGAACTCTCGGTCGGAATTGAAATTTGAATGTTCCCAACACTTTCCAATTGTGCTACAAATTTCTTGTTTTATCCAGCTGGACTTGTTCTGTAGTTTTGGCATTTGTCAAGTCGGGTCTGTAGGGACAAATCGGGACCACTAGGACAAGTCGAGACATACAAAGCACAGCAGGTCGAAGTCATATTATGAAAATCTCAGTCGGAATTGAAATTTGAATGTTCCCTACACTTTCCAATTGTGCTACAAATTTCTTGTTTTATCCAGCTGGACTTGTTCTGTTTTTTGGCATTTGTAAAGACGGGTCATTAAGTACAAATCGGGACCATTAGGACAAGTCGAGTCATACGAAGCACAGCAGGGATAAGTAAGTCAATTTACGAAAATCCCAGTCGGAATTGAAATTAGAATTGTTCCCCAACATTTTCCTATTGTGTTAAAAGTTTCTTGTTTTATCCAGCTGGACTTGTTCTGTATTTTGGCATTTGTCGAATCGGGTCAGTAGGGACAAATCGTTACCATTAGGACAAGTCGAGACATACAAAGCACAGCGGGGCGAAGTAAAATTACGAAAATTTCAGTCGGAATTGAAATTTAAATTGTTCCTCAACATTTTGCAATTGTGTTACAAATTTCTTGTTTTACCTTGCTGGACTTTTTCTGTAGTTTTGGTATATGTCAAGTCAGGTTAGTAGGGACAAATCGGGACCATTAGGACAAGTCGAGACATACGAAGCACAGCAGGGCTAGTCAAATTACGAAAATCTCAGTCGGAATTGAAATTAGAATTGTTCCCCAACATTTTCCTATTGTTTTATAAATTTCTTGTTTTACCCAGCTGGACTTGTCTCTTTTTTGGCATTTGTCAAGTCGGGCCATCAAGGACTAATCGGGACCATTAGGACAAGTCGAGGCAAATGAAGCACAGCAGGGCGAAGTCAAATTACAGAACTCTCGGTCGGAATTGAAATTTGAATGTTCCCAACACTTTCCAATTGTGTTACAAATTTCTTGTTTTATCTAGCTGGACTTGTTCTGTAGTTTTGGCATTTGTCAAGTCGGGTCTGTAGGGACAAATCGGGACCATTAGGACAAGTCGAGACATACAAAGCACAGCAGGTCGAAGTCATATTATGAAATTCTCAGTCGGAATTGAAATTTGAATGTTTCCATCACTTTCCAATTGTGTTAAAAACTTCTTGTTTTATCCAGCTGGACTCGTTTAGTTTTTTGGCATTAGTCAAGTCGGGCCATCAAGGAAAAATCGATACCATTAGGACAAGTCGAGGCAATTGAAGCACAGCAAGGATATGTCAAATTACGGAACTCTCAGTCGGAATTGAAATTTGAATGTTCCCAACACTTTCCAATTGTGTTACTAATTTCTTGAATTACTCAGCTGGACTCTTTCTGTTTTTTGGCATTCATCAAGTCGGGTCATTAAGGACAAATCGGGACCATTAGGACAAGTCGAGACGTAATAAGCACAGCAGGGCGAAGTAAAATTACGAAAATTTCAGTCGGAATGGAAATTTAAATTGTTCCTCAACATTTTCCAAATGTGTTACAAATTTCTTGTTTTACCCTGTTGGACTTTTTCTGTAGTTTTGGTATATGTCAAGTCGGGTCAGTAGGGACAAATTGGGACCATTAGGACAAGTCTAGACAACGAAGCACAGTAGGGCTAAGTCAATTTACGAAAATCCCAGTCGGAATTGTAATTAGAATTGTTCCCCAACATTTTCCTATTGTGTTAAAAGTTTCTTGTTTTACCCAGCTGGACTTGTTCTGTATTTTGGCATTTGTCAAGTCGGGTCAGTAGGGACAAATCGGGACCATTAGGACAAGTCAAGACATACGAAGCACAGCAGGGCTAGTCAAATTACGAAAATCTCAGTCGGAATTGAAATTAGAATTGTTCCCCAACATTTTCCTATTGTTTTATACATTTCTTGTTTTACCCAGCTGGACTTGTCTCTTTTTTGGCATTTGTCAAGTCGGACCATCAAGGACAAATCAAGACCATTACGACAAGTCGAGGCAAATGAAGCACAGCAGGGCGAAGTCAAATTACAGAACTCTCGGTCGGAATTGAAATTTGAATGTTCCCAACACTTTCCAATTGTGTTATAAATTTCTTGTTTTATCCAGCTGGACTTGTTCTGTAGTTTTGGCATTTGTCAAGTCGGGTCTGTAGGGACAAATCGGGACCATTAGGACAAGTCGAGACATACAAAGCACAGCAGGTCGAAGTCATATTATGAAAATCTCAGTCGGAATTGAAATTTGAATGTTCCCTACACTTTCCAATTGTGCTACAAATTTCTTGTTTTATCCAGCTGGACTTGTTCTGTTTTTTGGCATTTGTAAAGACGGGTCATTAAGTACAAATCGGGACCATTAGGACAAGTCGAGTCATACGAAGCACAGCAGGGATAAGTAAGTCAATTTACGAAAATCCCAGTCGGAATTGAAATTAGAATTGTTCCCCAACATTTTCCTATTGTGTTAAAAGTTTCTTGTTTTATCCAGCTGGACTTGTTCTGTATTTTGGCATTTGTCGAATGGGGTCAGTAGGGACAAATCGTTACCATTAGGACAAGTCGAGACATACAAAGCACAGCAGGGCGAAGTAAAATTACGAAAATTTCAGTCGGAATTGAAATTTAAATTGTTCCTCAACATTTTCCAATTGTGTTATAAATTTCTTGTTTTACCCTGCTGGACTTTTTCAGTAGTTTTGGTATATGTCAAGTCGGATCAGTGGGGACAAATTGGGACCATTAGGACAAGTCTAGACTACGAAGCACAGCAGGGCTAAGTCAATTTACGAAAATCCCAGTCGGAATTGAAATTTAAATTGTTTCCCAACATTTTCTTATTGTGTTACAAATTTCTTGTTTTACCCAGCCGGACTTGTTCTGTAGGTTTGGCATTTGTCAAGTCGGGTCAGTGGGAACAAATCGGGACCATTAGGACAAGTCGAGACATACGAAGCACAGCAGGGATAAGTAAGTCAATCCCAGTCGGAATTGAAATTAGAATTGTTCCCTAACGTTTTCCTATTGTGTTACAAATTTCTTGTTTTACCAAGCTGGACTTGTTCTGTAGTTTTGGCATTCATCAAATCGGGTCAGTGGGAACAAATCGGGACCATTAGGTCAAGTCAAGACATACTTAGCACAGCAGGTCGAAGTCATATTATGAAAATCTCAGTCGGAATTGAAATTTGAATGTTCCCTACACTTTCCAATTGTGCTACAAATTTCTTGTTTTATCCAGCTGGACTTGTTCTGTTTTTTGGCATATGTAAAGACGGGTCATTAAGTACAAATTGGGACCATTAGGACAAGTCGAGTCATACGAAGCACATCAGGGATAAGTAAGGCAATTTACGAAAATCCCAGTCGGAATTGTAATTAGAATTGTTCCCCAACATTTTCCAATTGTGTTAAAAGTTTCTTGTTTTACCCAGCTGGACTTGTTCTGTATTTTGGCATTTGTCAAGTCGGGTCAGTAGGGACAAATCGGGACCATTAGGACAAGTCGAGACATACGAAGCACAGCAGGGCTAGTCAAATTACGAAAATCTCAGTCGGAATTGAAATTAGAATTGTTCCCCAACATTTTCCTATTGTTTTATAAATTTCTTGTTCTACCCAGCTGGACTTGTCTCTTTTTTGGCATTTGTCAAGTCGGGCCATCAAGGACTAATCGGGACCATTAGGACAAGTCTAGGCAAATGAAGCACAGCAGGGCGAAGTCAAATTACAGAACTCTCGGTCGGAATTGAAATTTGAATGTTCCCAACACTATCCAATTGTGTTACAAATTTCTTGTTTTATCTAGCTGGACTTGTTCTGTAGTTTTGGCATTTGTCAAGTCGGGTCTGTAGGGACAAATCGGGACCATTAGGACAAGTCGAGACATACAAAGCACAGCAGGTCGAAGTCATATTATGAAATTCTCAGTCGGAATTGAAATTTGAATGTTCCCTACACTTTCCAATTGTGCTACAAATTTCTTGTTTTATCCAGCTGGACTTGTTCTGTTTTTTGGCATTTGTAAAGACGGGTCATTAAGTACAAATCGGGATCATTAGGACAAGTCGAGTCACACGAAGCACAGCAGGAATAAGTAAGTCAATTTACGAAAATCCCAGTCGGAATTGAAATTAGAATTGTTCCCTAACATTTTCCTATTTTGTTACAAATTTCTTGTTTTACCCAGCTGGACTTGTTCTGTAGTTTTGGCATTCGTCAAATCGGGTCAGTGGGGACAGATCGGGACCATTAGGAAAAGTCGAGACGTACTAAGCACAGCAGGGTGAAGTAAAATTACGAAAATTTCAGTCGGAATTGAAATTTAAATTGTTCCCCAACATTTTCCTATTGTGTTAAAAGTTTCTTGTTTTACACAGCTGGACTTGTTCTGTATTTTGGCATTTGTCAAGTCGGGTCAGTAGGGACAAATCGGGACCATTAGGACAAGTCGAGACATACGAAGCACAGCAGGGCTAGTCAAATTACGAATATCTCAGTCGGAATTGTAATTAGAATTGTTCCCCAACATTTTCCTATTGTGTTAAAATTTTCTTGTTTTACCCAGCTGGACTTGTTCTGTATTTTGGCATTTGTCAAGTCGGGTCAGTAGGGACAAATCGGGACCATTAGGACAAGTCTAGACAACGAAGCACAGTAGGGCTAGTCAATTTACGAAAATCCCAGTCGGAATTGTAATTAAAATTGTTCCCCAACATTTTCCTATTGTTTTATGAATTTCTTGTTTTACCCAGCTGGACTTGTCTCTTTTTTGGCATTTGTCAAGTCGGGCCATCAAGGACTAATCGGGACCATTAGGACAAGTCGAGGCAAATGAAGCACAGCAGGGCGAAGTCAAATTACGGAACTCTCAGTCGGAATTAAAATTTGAATATTCCCAACACTTTCCAATTGTGTTACTAATTTCTTGATTTACTCAGCTGGACTCTTTCTGTTTTTTGGCAATCGTCAAGTCGGGTCATTGGGGACAAATCGGGGCCATTAGGACAAGTTGATAGATACGAAGCACAGCAGGGCGAGTCAAATTACGAAAATCTCAGTCGGAATTGAAATTTGAATTGTTCCCCAACATTTTCCAATCTTGTTTTACCCAGCTGGACTTGTTCTGTATTTTAGCATTTGTCAAGTCGGGTCAGTAGGGACAAATCGGGACCATTAGGACAAGGCAAGACATACGAAGCACAGCAGGGCTAGTCAAATTACGAAAATCTCAGTCGGAATTGAAATTAGAATTGTTCCCCAACATTTTCCTATTGTGTTATAAATTTCTTGTTTTACCCAGCTGGACTTGTCTCTTTTTTGGCATTTGTCAAGTCGGGCCATCAAGGACAAATCAAGACCATTAGGACAAGTCGAGGCAAATGAAGCACAGCAGAGCGAATTCAAATTACAGAACTCTCGGTCGGAATTGAAATTTGAATGTTCCCAACACTTTCCAATTGTGTTATAAATTTCTTGTTTTATCCAGCTGGACTTGTTCTGTAGTTTTGGCATTTGTCAAGTCGGGTCTGTAGGGACAAATCGGGACCATTAGGACAAGTCGAGACATACAAAGCACAGCAGGTCGAAGTCATATTATGAAAATCTCAGTCGGAATTGAAATTTGAATGTTCCCTATACTTTCCAATTGTGCTACAAATTTCTTGTTTTATCCAGCTGGACTTGTTCTGTTTTTTGGCATTTGTAAAGACGGGTCATTAAGTACAAATCGGGACCATTAGGACAAGTCGAGTCATACGAAGCACAGCAGGGATAAGTAAGTCAATTTACGAAAATCCCAGTCGGAATTGAAATTAGAATTGTTCCCTCACATTTTCCTATTTTGTTACAAATTTCTTGTTTTACCCAGCTGGACTTGTTCTGTAGTTTTGGCATTCGTCAAATCGGGTCAGTGGGGACAGATCGGGACCATTAGGAAAAGTCGAGACGTACTAAGCACAGCAGGGCGAAGTAAAATTACGAAAATTTCAGTCGGAATTGAAATTTAAATTGTTCCCAACACTTTCCAATTGTGTTACTAATTTCTTAAATTACTCAGCTGGACTCTTTCTGTTTTTTGGCATTCATCAAGTCGGGTCATTAAGGACAAATCGGGACCATTAGGACAAGTCGAGACGTAATAAGCACAGCAGGGCGAAGTAATATTACGAAAATTTCAGTCGGAATTGAAATTTGAATGTTCCCAACACTTTCCAATTGTGTTACTAATTTCTTGAATTACTCAGCTGGACTCTTTCTGTTTTTTGGCATTCATCAAGTCGGGTCATTAAGGACAAATCGGGACCATTAGGACAAGTCGAGACGTAATAAGCACAGCAGGGCGAAGTAAAATTACGAAAATTTCAGTCGGAATGGAAATTTAAATTGTTCCTCAACATTTTCCAAATGTGTTACAAATTTCTTGTTTTACCCTGTTGGACTTTTTCTGTAGTTTTGGTATATGTCAAGTCGGGTCAGTAGGGACAAATTGGGACCATTAGGACAAGTCTAGACAACGAAGCACAGTAGGGCTAAGTCAATTTACGAAAATCCCAGTCGGAATTGTAATTAGAATTGTTCCCCAACATTTTCCTATTGTGTTAAAAGTTTCTTGTTTTACCCAGCTGGACTTGTTCTGTATTTTGGCATTTGTCAAGTCGGGTCAGTAGGGACAAATCGGGACCATTAGGACAAGTCAAGACATACGAAGCACAGCAGGGCTAGTCAAATTACGAAAATCTCAGTCGGAATTGAAATTAGAATTGTTCCCCAACATTTTCCTATTGTTTTATACATTTCTTGTTTTACCCAGCTGGACTTGTCTCTTTTTTGGCATTTGTCAAGTCGGACCATCAAGGACAAATCAAGACCATTACGACAAGTCGAGGCAAATGAAGCACAGCAGGGCGAAGTCAAATTACAGAACTCTCGGTCGGAATTGAAATTTGAATGTTCCCAACACTTTCCAATTGTGTTATAAATTTCTTGTTTTATCCAGCTGGACTTGTTCTGTAGTTTTGGCATTTGTCAAGTCGGGTCTGTAGGGACAAATCGGGACCATTAGGACAAGTCGAGACATACAAAGCACAGCAGGTCGAAGTCATATTATGAAAATCTCAGTCGGAATTGAAATTTGAATGTTCCCTACACTTTCCAATTGTGCTACAAATTTCTTGTTTTATCCAGCTGGACTTGTTCTGTTTTTTGGCATTTGTAAAGACGGGTCATTAAGTACAAATCGGGACCATTAGGACAAGTCGAGTCATACGAAGCACAGCAGGGATAAGTAAGTCAATTTACGAAAATCCCAGTCGGAATTGAAATTAGAATTGTTCCCCAACATTTTCCTATTGTGTTAAAAGTTTCTTGTTTTATCCAGCTGGACTTGTTCTGTATTTTGGCATTTGTCGAATGGGGTCAGTAGGGACAAATCGTTACCATTAGGACAAGTCGAGACATACAAAGCACAGCAGGGCGAAGTAAAATTACGAAAATTTCAGTCGGAATTGAAATTTAAATTGTTCCTCAACATTTTCCAATTGTGTTATAAATTTCTTGTTTTACCCTGCTGGACTTTTTCAGTAGTTTTGGTATATGTCAAGTCGGATCAGTGGGGACAAATTGGGACCATTAGGACAAGTCTAGACTACGAAGCACAGCAGGGCTAAGTCAATTTACGAAAATCCCAGTCGGAATTGAAATTTGAATTGTTTCCCATTTTATTGTGTTACAAATTTCTTGTTTTACCCAGCCGGACTTGTTCTGTAGGTTTGGCATTTGTCAAGTCGGGTCAGTGGGAACAAATCGGGACCATTAGGACAAGTCGAGACATACGAAGCACAGCAGGGATAAGTAAGTCAATTTACGACAATCCCAGTCGGAATTGAAATTAGAATTGTTCCCTAACATTTTCCTATTGTGTTACAAATTTCTTGTTTTACCAAGCTGGACTTGTTCTGTAGTTTTGGCATTCATCAAATCGGGACAGTGGGAACAAATCGGGACCCCTAGGTCAAGTCAAGACATACTTAGCACAGCAGGGCGAAGTCATATTATGAAAATCTCAGTCGGAATTGAAATTTGAACGTTCCCAACACTTTCCAATTGTGTTGAAAATTTCTTGAATTATCCAGCTGGACTCGTTCTGTAATTTGGCATTTGTTAAGTCGGGTCATTAAGGACAAATCGGGAACATTAGGACAAGTCGAGACGTAATAAGCACAGCTGGGCGAAGTAAAATTACGAAAATTTCAGTCGGAATTGAAATTTAAATTGTTCCTCAACATTTTGCAATTGTGTTACAAATTTCTTGTTTTACCTTGCTGGACTTTTTCTGTAGTTTTGGTATATGTCAAGTCAGGTTAGTAGGGACAAATCGGGACCATTAGGACTAGTCTAGACAACGAAGCACAGCAGGGCTAAGTCAATTTACGAAAATCCCAGACGGAATTGAAATTAGAATTGTTTACCAACATATTTTCCTATTGTGTTACAAATTTCTTGCTTTACCCAGTTGGACTTGTTCTGTATTTTGGCATTCGTCAAGTCGGGTCTTTAAGGACAAATCGGGACCATTAGGACAAGTCGAGACATACGAAGCACAGCAGGGATAAGTAAGTCAATTTACGACAATCCCAGTCGGAATTGAAATTAGAATTGTTCCCTAACATTTTCCTATTGTGTTACAAATTTCTTGTTTTACCTTGCTGGAATTTTTCTGTAGTTTTGGTATATGTCAAGTCAGGTTAGTAGGGACAAATCGGGACCATTAGGACTAGTCAAGACATACGAAGCACAGCAGGGCGAAGTCATTATGAAAATCTCAGTCGGAATTGAAATTTGAATGTTCCCAACACTTTCCAATTGTGTTGAAAATTTCTTGAATTATCCAGCTGGACTCGTTCTGTCATTTGGCATTTGTAAAGTAGGGTCATTAAGGACAAATCGGGAACATTAGGACAAGTCGAGACGTAATAAGCACAGCAGGGCGAAGTAAAATTACGAAAATTTCAGTCGGAATTGAAATTTAAATTGTTCCCCAACATTTTCCAATTGTGTTACTAATTTCTTGAATTACTCAGCTGGACTCGTTCTGTTTTTTGGCATTCGTCAAGTCGGGTCATTGGGGACAAATCGGGGCCATTGGGACAAGTTGATAGATACGAAGAACAGCAGGGCGAGTCAAATTACGAAATCTCAGTCGGAATTGAAATTAGAATTGTTCCCCAACATTTTCCTATTGTTTTATAAATTTCTTGTTTTACCCAGCTGGACTTGTCTCTTTTTTGGCATTTGTCAAGTCGGGCCATCAAGGACTAATCGGGACCATTAGGACAAGTCGAGGCAAATGAAGCACAGCAGGGCGAAGTCAAATTACAGAACTCTCGGTCGGAATTGAAATTCGAATGTTCCCAACACTTTCCAATTGTGTTACAAATTTCTTGTTTTATCTAGCTGGACTTGTTCTGTAGTTTTGGCATTTGTCAAGTCGGGTCTGTAGGGACAAATCGGGACCATTAGGACAAGTCGAGACATACAAAGCACAGCAGGTCGAAGTCATATTATGAAATTCTCAGTCGGAATTGAAATTTGAATGTTCCCTACACTTTCCAATTGTGCTACAAATTTCTTGTTTTATCCAGCTGGACTTGTTCTGTTTTTTGGCATTTGTAAAGACGGGTCATTAAGTACAAATCGGGACCATTAAGACAAGTCGAGTCACACGAAGCACAGCAGGGATAAGTAAGTCAATTTACGAAAATCCCAGTCGGAATTGAAATTAGAATTGTTCCCTAACATTTTCCTATTTTGTTACAAATTTCTTGTTTTACCCAGCTGGACTTGTTCTGTAGTTTTGGCATTCGTCAAATCGGGTCAGTGGGGACAGATCGGGACCATTAGGAAAAGTCGAGACGTACTAAGCACAGCAGGGCGAAGTAAAATTACGAAAATTTCAGTCGGAATTGAAATTTAAATTGTTCCTCAACATTTTCCAATTGTGTTATAAATTTCTTGTTTTACCCTGCTGGACTTTTTCAGTAGTTTTGGTATATGTCAAGTCGGATCAGTGGGGACAAATTGGGACCATTAGGACAAGTCTAGACTACGAAGCACAGCAGGGCTAAGTCAATTTACGAAAATCCCAGTCGGAATTGAAATTTGAATTGTTTCCCAACATTTTCTTATTGTGTTACAAATTTCTTGTTTTACCCAGCTGGACTTGTTCTGTAGGTTTGGCATTTGTCAAGTCGGGTCAGTGGGAACAAATCGGGACCATAAGGACAAGTCGAGACATACGAAGCACAGCAGGGATAAGTAAGTCAATTTACGACAATCCCAGTCGGAATTGAAATTAGAATTGTTCCCTAACATTATCCTATTGTGTTACAAATTTCTTGTTTTACCCAGCTGGACTTGTTCTGTAGTTTTGGCATTCATCAAATCGGGTCAGTGGGAACAAATCGGGACCATTAGGTCAAGTCAAGACATACGAAGCACAGCAGGGCGAAGTCATATTATGAAAATCTCAGTCGGAATTGAAATTTGAATGTTCCCATCACTTTCCAATTGTGTTAAAAACTTCTTGTTTGATCCAGCTGGACTCGTTTTGTTTTTTGGCATTTGTCAGGTCGGGTCATTAAAGACAAATCGGGACCATTAGACAAGTCGAGGAAAATGAAGCACAGCAAGGCGAAGTCAATTTACGAAAATCCCAGTCGGAATTGTAATTAGAATTGTTCCCCAACATTTTCCTATTGTTTTATAAATTTCTTGTTTTACCCAGCTGGACTTGTCCCTTTTTTGGCATTTGTCAAGTCGGGCCATCAAGGACTAATCGGGACCATTAGGACAAGTCGGGGAAAATGAAGCACAGCAAGGCGAAGTCAATTTACGAAAATCCCAGTCGGAATTGTAATTAGAATTGTTCCCCAACATTTTCCTATTGTGTTAAAAGTTTCTTGTTTTACCCAGCTGGACTTGTTCTGTATTTTGGCATTTGTCAAGTCGGGCCATCAAGGACTAATCGGGACCATTAGGACAAGTCGAGGCAAATGAAGCACAGCAGGGCGAAGTCAAATTACGGAACTCTCAGTCGGAATTGAAATTTGAATATTCCCAACACTTTCCAATTGTGTTACTAATTTCTTGAATTACTCAGCTGGACTCTTTCTGTTTTTTGGCATTCATCAAGTCGGGTCATTAAGGACAAATCGGGACCATTAGGACAAGTCGAGACGTAATAAGCACAGCAGGGCGAAGTAAAATTACGAAAATTTCAGTCGGAATGGAAATTTAAATTGTTCCTCAACATTTTCCAAATGTGTTACAAATTTCTTGTTTTACCCTGTTGGACTTTTTCTGTAGTTTTGGTATATGTCAAGTCGGGTCAGTGGGACAAATTGGGACCATTAGGACAAGTCTAGACAACGAAGCACAGTAGGGCTAAGTCAATTTACGAAAATCCCAGTCGGAATTGTAATTAGAATTGTTCCCCAACATTTTCCTATTGTGTTAAAAGTTTCTTGTTTTACCCAGCTGGACTTGTTCTGTATTTTGGCATTCGTCAAGTCGGGTCAGTAGGGACAAATCGGGACCATTAGGACAAGTCAAGACATACGAAGCACAGCAGGGCTAGTCAAATTACGAAAATCTCAGTCGGAATTGAAATTAGAATTGTTCCCCAACATTTTCCTATTGTTTTATAAATTTCTTGTTTTACCCAGCTGGACTTGTCTCTTTTTTGGCATTTGTTACAAATTTCTTGTTTTACCCAGCTGGACTTGTTCTGTAGTTTTGGCATTCGTCAAATCGGGTCAGTGGGGACAGATCGGGACCATTAGGAAAAGTCGAGACGTACTAAGCACAGCAGGGCGAAGTAAAATTACGAAAATTTCAGTCGGAATTGAAATTTAAATTGTTCCTCAACATTTTCCAATTGTGTTATAAATTTCTTGTTTTACCCTGCTGGACTTTTTCAGTAGTTTTGGTATATGTAAAGTCGGATCAGTGGGGACAAATTGGGACCATTAGGACAAGTCTAGACTACGAAGCACAGCAGGGCTAAGTCAATTTACGAAAATCTCAGTCGGAATTGAAATTTGAACGTTCCCAACACTTTCCAATTGTGTTGAAAATTTCTTGAATTATCCAGCTGGACTCGTTCTGTTATTTGGCATTTGTTAAGTCGGGTCATTAAGGACAAATCGGGAACATTAGGACAAGTCGAGACGTAATAAGCACAGAAGGGCGAAGTAAAATTACGAAAATTTCAGTCGGAATGGAAATTTAAATTGTTCCTCAACATTTTCCAAATGTGTTACAAATTTCTTGTTTTACCCTGTTAGACTTGTTCTGTATTTTGGCATTTGTCAAGTCGGGTCAGTAGGGAAATCGGGACCATTAGGACAAGTCGAGACATACGAAGCACAGCAGGGCTAGTCAAATTACGAAAATCTCAGTCGGAATTGAAATTAGAATTGTTCCCCAACAGTTTCCTATTGTTTTATAAATTTCTTGTTTTACCCAGCTGGACTTGTCTCTTTTTTGGCATTTGTCAAGTCGGGCCATCAAGGACAAATCGAGGCAAATGAAGCACAGCAGGGCGAAGTCAAATTACAGAACTCTCGGTCGGAATTGAAATTTGAATGTTCCCAACACTTTCCAATTGTGTTACAAATTTCTTGTTTTATCTAGCTGGACTTGTTCTGTAGTTTTGGCATTTGTCAAGTCGGGTCTGTAGGGACAAATCGGGACCATTAGGACAAGTCGAGTCACACGAAGCACAGCAGGGATAAGTAAGTCAATTTACGAAAATCCCAGTCGGAATTGAAATTAGAATTGTTCCCTAACATTTTCCTATTTTGTTACAAATTTCTTGTTTTACCCAGCTGGACTTGTTCTGTAGTTTTGGCATTCGTCAAATCGGGTCAGTGGGGACAGATCGGGACCATTAGGAAAAGTCGAGACATACAAAGCACAGCAGGTCGAAGTCATATTATGAAATTCTCAGTCGGAATTGAAATTTGAATGTTCCCTACACTTTCCAATTGTGCTACAAATTTCTTGTTTTATCCAGCTGGACTTGTTCTGTTTTTTGGCACTTGTAAAGACGGGTCATTAAGTACAAATCGGGACCATTAGGACAAGTCGAGTCACACGAAGCACAGCAGGGATAAGTAAGTCAATTTACGAAAATCCCAGTCGGAATTGAAATTAGAATTGTTCCCTAACATTTTCCTATTTTGTTACAAATTTCTTGTTTTACCCAGCTGGACTTGTTCTATAGTTTTGGCATTCGTCAAATCGGGTCAGTGGGGACAGATCGGGACCATTAGGAAAAGTCGAGACGTACTAAGCACAGCAGGGCGAAGTAAAATTACGAAAATTTCAGTCGGAATTGAAATTTAAATTGTTCCTCAACATTTTCCAATTGTGTTATAAATTTCCTGTTTTACCCTGCTGGACTTTTTCAGTAGTTTTGGTATATGTCAAGTCGGATCAGTGGGGACAAATTGGGACCATTAGGACAAGTCTAGACTAAGAAGCACAGCAGGGCTAAGTCAATTAACGAAAATTCCAGTCGGAATTGAAATTTAAATTGTTTCCCAACATTTTCTTATTGTGTTACAAATTTCTTGTGTTACCCAGCTGGACTTGTTCTATAGGTTTGGCATTTGTCAAGTCGGGTCAGTGGGAACAAATCGGGACCATTAGGACAAGTCGAGACATACGAAGCACAGCAGGGATAAGTAAGTCAATTTACGACAATCCCAGTCGGAATTGAAATTAGAATTGTTCCCTAACATTTTCCTATTGTGTTACAAATTTCTTGTTTTACCCAGCTGGACTTGTTCTGTAGTTTTGGCATTCATCAAATCGGGTCAGTGGGAACAAATCGGGACCATTAGGTCAAGTCAAGACAAACGAAGCACAGCAGGGCGAAGTCATTATGAAAATCTCAGTCGGAATTGAAATTTGAATGTTCCCAACACTTTCCAATTGTGTTGAAAATTTCTTGAATTATCCAGCTGGACTCGTTCTGTTATTTGGCATTTGTAAAGTAGGGTCATTAAGGACAAATCGGGAACATTAGGACAAGTCGAGACGTAATAAGCACAGCAGGGCGAAGTAAAATTATGAAAATTTCAGTCGGAATTGAAATTTAAATTGTTCCCCAACATTTTCCAATTGTGTTACTAATTTCTTGAATTACTCAGCTGGACTCGTTCTGTTTTTTGGCATTCGTCAAGTCGGGTCATTGGGGACAAATCGGGGCCATTGGGACAAGTTGATAGATACGAAGCACAGCAGGGCGAGTCAAATTACGAAAATCTCAGTCGGAATTGAAATTAGTATTGTTCCCCAACATTTTCCTATAGTGTTATAAATTTCTTGTTTCGGGTCATTTGTTAAGTCGGGTCATTAAGGACAAATCGGGAACATTAGGACAAGTCGAGGATAATGAAGCACAGCAGGGCGAAGTAAAATTACGAAAATTTCAGTCGGAATTGAAATTTAAATTGTTCCTCAACATTTTGCAATTGTGTTACAAATTTCTTGTTTTACCTTGCTGGACTTTTTCTGTAGTTTTGGTATATGTCAAGTCAGGTTAGTAGGGACAAATCGGGACCATTAGGACTAGTCTAGACAACGAAGCACAGCAGGGCTAAGTCAATTTACGAAAATCCCAGTCGGAATTGAAATTTAAATTGTTTCCCAACATTTTCTTATTGTGTTACAAATTTCTTGTGTTACCCAGCTGGACTTGTTCTATAGGTTTGGCATTTGTCAAGTCGGGTCAGTGGGAACAAATCGGGACCATTAGGACAAGTCGAGACATACGAAGCACAGCAGGGATAAGTAAGTCAATCCCAGTCGGAATTGAAATTAGAATTGTTCCCCAACATTTTCCTATAGTGTTATAAATTTCTTGTTTCACCCTGCTAGACTTCTCTTTTTTGGCATTTGTCAAGTCGGGCCATCAAGGACAAATCGGGAGCATTAGGTCAAGTCAAGACATACGAAGCACAGCAGGGCGAAGTCAAATTACAGAACTCTCAGTCGGAATTGAAATTTGAATGTTCCCAACACTTTCCAATTGTGTTACTAATTTCTTGAATTACTCAGCTGGACTCGTTCAGTTTTTTGGCATTCGTCAAGTCGGGTCATTGGGGACAAATCGGGACCATTAGGACAAGTCGAGACATACGAAGCACAGCAGGGCTAGTCAATTTACAGAAATCCCAGTCGGAATTGAAATTAGAATTGTTCCCCAACATTTTCCTATTGTGTTATAAATTTCTTGTTTTACCCAGCTGGACTTGTCTCTTTTTTGGCATTTCTCAAGTCGGGCCATCAAGGAAAAATCGATACCATTAGGACAAGTCGAGGCAAATGAAGCACAGCAGGGCCATGTCAAATTACGGAACTCTCAGTCGGAATTGAAATTTGAATGTTCCCAACACTTTCCAATTGTGTTACTAATTTCTTGAATTACTCAGCTGGACTCTTTCTGTTTTTTGGCATTCGTCAAGTCGGGTCATTAAGGACAAATCGGGACCATTAGGACAAGTCGAGACGTAATAAGCACAGCAGGGCGAAGTAAAATTACGAAAATTTCAGTCGGAATGGAAATTTAAATTGTTCCTCAACATTTTCCAAATATGTTACAAATTTCTTGTTTTACCCTGTTGGACTTGTTCTGTATTTTGGCATTTGTCAAGTCGGATCAGTAGGGACAAATCGGGACCATTAGGACAAGTCGAGACATACGAAGCAGAGCAGGGCTAGTCAAATTACGAAATCTCAGTCGGAATTGAAATTAGAATTGTTCCCCAACATTTTCCTATTGTTTTATAAATTTCTTGTTTTACCCAGCTGGACTTGTCTCTTTTTTGGCATTTGTCAAGTCGGGCCATCAAGGACTAATCGGGACCATTAGGACAAGTCGAGGCAAATGAAGCACATCAGGGCGAAGTCAAATTACGGAACTCTCAGTCGGAATTGAAATTTGAATTGTTCCCCAACATTTTCCAATTGTGTTACAAATATCTTGTTTTACCCAGCTGGACTTGTCTCTTTTTTGGCATTTGTCAAGTCGGGCCATCAAGGACAAATCAAGACCATTAGGAAAAGTCGAGGCAAATGAAGCACAGCAGGGCGAAGTCAAATTACAGAACTCTCGGTCGGAATTGAAATTTGAATGTTCCCAACACTTTCCAATTGTGTTACAAATTTCTTGTTTTATCTAGCTGGACTTGTTCTGTAGTTTTGGCATTTGTCAAGTCGGGTCTGTAGGGACAGATCGGGACCATTAGGAAAAGTCGAGACATACAAAGCACAGCAGGTCGAAGTCATATTATGAAATTCTCAGTCGGAATTGTAATTAGAATTGTTCCCCAACATTTTCCTATTGTTTTATAAATTTCTTGTTTTACCCAGCTGGACTTGTCCCTTTTTTGGCATTTGTCAAGTCGGGCCATCAAGGACTAATCGGGACCATTAGGACAAGTCGAGGAAAATGAAGCACAGCAAGGCGAAGTCAATTTACGAAAATCCCAGTCGGAATTGTAATTAGAATTGTTCCCCAACATTTTCCTATTGTGTTAAAAGTTTCTTGTTTTACCCAGCTGGACTTGTTCTGTATTTTGGCATTTGTCAAGTCGGGCCATCAAGGACTAATCGGGACCATTAGGACAAGTCGAGGCAAATGAAGCACAGCAGGGCGAAGTCAAATTACGGAACTCTCAGTCGGAATTGAAATTTGAATATTCCCAACACTTTCCAATTGTGTTACTAATTTCTTGAATTACTCAGCTGGACTCTTTCTGTTTTTTGGCATTCATCAAGTCGGGTCATTAAGGACAAATCGGGACCATTAGGACAAGTCGAGACGTAATAAGCACAGCAGGGCGAAGTAAAATTACGAAAATTTCAGTCGGAATGGAAATTTAAATTGTTCCTCAACATTTTCCAAATGTGTTACAAATTTCTTGTTTTACCCTGTTGGACTTTTTCTGTAGTTTTGGTATATGTCAAGTCGGGTCAGTGGGACAAATTGGGACCATTAGGACAAGTCTAGACAACGAAGCACAGTAGGGCTAAGTCAATTTACGAAAATCCCAGTCGGAATTGTAATTAGAATTGTTCCCCAACATTTTCCTATTGTGTTAAAAGTTTCTTGTTTTACCCAGCTGGACTTGTTCTGTATTTTGGCATTCGTCAAGTCGGGTCAGTAGGGACAAATCGGGACCATTAGGACAAGTCAAGACATACGAAGCACAGCAGGGCTAGTCAAATTACGAAAATCTCAGTCGGAATTGAAATTAGAATTGTTCCCCAACATTTTCCTATTGTTTTATAAATTTCTTGTTTTACCCAGCTGGACTTGTCTCTTTTTTGGCATTTGTTACAAATTTCTTGTTTTACCCAGCTGGACTTGTTCTGTAGTTTTGGCATTCGTCAAATCGGGTCAGTGGGGACAGATCGGGACCATTAGGAAAAGTCGAGACGTACTAAGCACAGCAGGGCGAAGTAAAATTACGAGAATTTCAGTCGGAATTGAAATTTAAATTGTTCCTCAACATTTTCCAATTGTGTTATAAATTTCTTGTTTTACCCTGCTGGACTTTTTCAGTAGTTTTGGTATATGTAAAGTCGGATCAGTGGGGACAAATTGGGACCATTAGGACAAGTCTAGACTACGAAGCACAGCAGGGCTAAGTCAATTTACGAAAATCTCAGTCGGAATTGAAATTTGAACGTTCCCAACACTTTCCAATTGTGTTGAAAATTTCTTGAATTATCCAGCTGGACTCGTTCTGTTATTTGGCATTTGTTAAGTCGGGTCATTAAGGACAAATCGGGAACATTAGGACAAGTCGAGACGTAATAAGCACAGAAGGGCGAAGTAAAATTACGAAAATTTCAGTCGGAATGGAAATTTAAATTGTTCCTCAACATTTTCCAAATGTGTTACAAATTTCTTGTTTTACCCTGTTAGACTTGTTCTGTATTTTGGCATTTGTCAAGTCGGGTCAGTAGGGACAAATCGGGACCATTAGGACAAGTCGAGACATACGAAGCACAGCAGGGCTAGTCAAATTACGAAAATCTCAGTCGGAATTGAAATTAGAATTGTTCCCCAACAGTTTCCTATTGTTTTATAAATTTCTTGTTTTACCCAGCTGGACTTGTCTCTTTTTTGGCATTTGTCAAGTCGGGCCATCAAGGACAAATCGAGGCAAATGAAGCACAGCAGGGCGAAGTCAAATTACAGAACTCTCGGTCGGAATTGAAATTTGAATGTTCCCAACACTTTCCAATTGTGTTACAAATTTCTTGTTTTATCTAGCTGGACTTGTTCTGTAGTTTTGGCATTTGTCAAGTCGGGTCTGTAGGGACAAATCGGGACCATTAGGACAAGTCGAGTCACACGAAGCACAGCAGGGATAAGTAAGTCAATTTACGAAAATCCCAGTCGGAATTGAAATTAGAATTGTTCCCTAACATTTTCCTATTTTGTTACAAATTTCTTGTTTTACCCAGCTGGACTTGTTCTGTAGTTTTGGCATTCGTCAAATCGGGTCAGTGGGGACAGATCGGGACCATTAGGAAAAGTCGAGACATACAAAGCACAGCAGGTCGAAGTCATATTATGAAATTCTCAGTCGGAATTGAAATTTGAATGTTCCCTACACTTTCCAATTGTGCTACAAATTTCTTGTTTTATCCAGCTGGACTTGTTCTGTTTTTTGGCACTTGTAAAGACGGGTCATTAAGTACAAATCGGGACCATTAGGACAAGTCGAGTCACACGAAGCACAGCAGGGATAAGTAAGTCAATTTACGAAAATCCCAGTCGGAATTGAAATTAGAATTGTTCCCTAACATTTTCCTATTTTGTTACAAATTTCTTGTTTTACCCAGCTGGACTTGTTCTGTAGTTTTGGCATTCGTCAAATCGGGTCAGTGGGGACAGATCGGGACCATTAGGAAAAGTCGAGACGTACTAAGCACAGCAGGGCGAAGTAAAATTACGAAAATTTCAGTCGGAATTGAAATTTAAATTGTTCCTCAACATTTTCCAATTGTGTTATAAATTTCCTGTTTTACCCTGCTGGACTTTTTCAGTAGTTTTGGTATATGTCAAGTCGGATCAGTGGGGACAAATTGGGACCATTAGGACAAGTCTAGACTAAGAAGCACAGCAGGGCTAAGTCAATTAACGAAAATTCCAGTCGGAATTGAAATTTAAATTGTTTCCCAACATTTTCTTATTGTGTTACAAATTTCTTGTGTTACCCAGCTGGACTTGTTCTATAGGTTTGGCATTTGTCAAGTCGGGTCAGTGGGAACAAATCGGGACCATTAGGACAAGTCGAGACATACGAAGCACAGCAGGGATAAGTAAGTCAATTTACGACAATCCCAGTCGGAATTGAAATTAGAATTGTTCCCTAACATTTTCCTATTGTGTTACAAATTTCTTGTTTTACCCAGCTGGACTTGTTCTGTAGTTTTGGCATTCATCAAATCGGGTCAGTGGGAACAAATCGGGACCATTAGGTCAAGTCAAGACAAACGAAGCACAGCAGGGCGAAGTCATTATGAAAATCTCAGTCGGAATTGAAATTTGAATGTTCCCAACACTTTCCAATTGTGTTGAAAATTTCTTGAATTATCCAGCTGGACTCGTTCTGTTATTTGGCATTTGTAAAGTAGGGTCATTAAGGACAAATCGGGAACATCGAGACGTAATAAGCACAGCAGGGCGAAGTAAAATTATGAAAATTTCAGTCGGAATTGAAATTTAAATTGTTCCCCAACATTTTCCAATTGTGTTACTAATTTCTTGAATTACTCAGCTGGACTCGTTCTGTTTTTTGGCATTCGTCAAGTCGGGTCATTGGGGACAAATCGGGGCCATTGGGACAAGTTGATAGATACGAAGCACAGCAGGGCGAGTCAAATTACGAAAATCTCAGTCGGAATTGAAATTAGTATTGTTCCCCAACATTTTCCTATAGTGTTATAAATTTCTTGTTTCGGGTCATTTGTTAAGTCGGGTCATTAAGGACAAATCGGGAACATTAGGACAAGTCGAGGATAATGAAGCACAGCAGGGCGAAGTAAAATTACGAAAATTTCAGTCGGAATTGAAATTTAAATTGTTCCTCAACATTTTGCAATTGTGTTACAAATTTCTTGTTTTACCTTGCTGGACTTTTTCTGTAGTTTTGGTATATGTCAAGTCAGGTTAGTAGGGACAAATCGGGACCATTAGGACTAGTCTAGACAACGAAGCACAGCAGGGCTAAGTCAATTTACGAAAATCCCAGTCGGAATTGAAATTTAAATTGTTTCCCAACATTTTCTTATTGTGTTACAAATTTCTAGTGTTACCCAGCTGGACTTGTTCTATAGGTTTGGCATTTGTCAAGTCGGGTCAGTGGGAACAAATCGGGACCATTAGGACAAGTCGAGACATACGAAGCACAGCAGGGATAAGTAAGTCAATCCCAGTCGGAATTGAAATTAGAATTGTTCCCCAACATTTTCCTATAGTGTTATAAATTTCTTGTTTCACCCTGCTAGACTTCTCTTTTTTGGCATTTGTCAAGTCGGGCCATCAAGGACAAATCGGGAGCATTAGGTCAAGTCAAGACATACGAAGCACAGCAGGGCGAAGTCAAATTACAGAACTCTCAGTCGGAATTGAAATTTGAATGTTCCCAACACTTTCCAATTGTGTTACTAATTTCTTGAATTACTCAGCTGGACTCGTTCAGTTTTTTGGCATTCGTCAAGTCGGGTCATTGGGGACAAATCGGGACCATTAGGACAAGTCGAGACATACGAAGCACAGCAGGGCTAGTCAATTTACAGAAATCCCAGTCGGAATTGAAATTAGAATTGTTCCCCAACATTTTCCTATTGTGTTATAAATTTCTTGTTTTACCCAGCTGGACTTGTCTCTTTTTTGGCATTTCTCAAGTCGGGCCATCAAGGAAAAATCGATACCATTAGGACAAGTCGAGGCAAATGAAGCACAGCAGGGCCATGTCAAATTACGGAACTCTCAGTCGGAATTGAAATTTGAATGTTCCCAACACTTTCCAATTGTGTTACTAATTTCTTGAATTACTCAGCTGGACTCTTTCTGTTTTTTGGCATTCGTCAAGTCGGGTCATTAAGGACAAATCGGGACCATTAGGACAAGTCGAGACGTAATAAGCACAGCAGGGCGAAGTAAAATTACGAAAATTTCAGTCGGAATGGAAATTTAAATTGTTCCTCAACATTTTCCAAATATGTTACAAATTTCTTGTTTTACCCTGTTGGACTTGTTCTGTATTTTGGCATTTGTCAAGTCGGATCAGTAGGGACAAATCGGGACCATTAGGACAAGTCGAGACATACGAAGCAGAGCAGGGCTAGTCAAATTACGAAATCTCAGTCGGAATTGAAATTAGAATTGTTCCCCAACATTTTCCTATTGTTTTATAAATTTCTTGTTTTACCCAGCTGGACTTGTCTCTTTTTTGGCATTTGTCAAGTCGGGCCATCAAGGACTAATCGGGACCATTAGGACAAGTCGAGGCAAATGAAGCACATCAGGGCGAAGTCAAATTACGGAACTCTCAGTCGGAATTGAAATTTGAATTGTTCCCCAACATTTTCCAATTGTGTTACAAATATCTTGTTTTACCCAGCTGGACTTGTCTCTTTTTTGGCATTTGTCAAGTCGGGCCATCAAGGACAAATCAAGACCATTAGGAAAAGTCGAGGCAAATGAAGCACAGCAGGGCGAAGTCAAATTACAGAACTCTCGGTCGGAATTGAAATTTGAATGTTCCCAACACTTTCCAATTGTGTTACAAATTTCTTGTTTTATCTAGCTGGACTTGTTCTGTAGTTTTGGCATTTGTCAAGTCGGGTCTGTAGGGACAGATCGGGACCATTAGGAAAAGTCGAGACATACAAAGCACAGCAGGTCGAAGTCATATTATGAAATTCTCAGTCGGAATTGTAATTAGAATTGTTCCCCAACATTTTCCTATTGTTTTATAAATTTCTTGTTTTACCCAGCTGGACTTGTCCCTTTTTTGGCATTTGTCAAGTCGGGCCATCAAGGACTAATCGGGACCATTAGGACAAGTCGAGGAAAATGAAGCACAGCAAGGCGAAGTCAAATTACAGAACTCTCGGTCGGAATTGAAATTTGAATGTTCCCAACACTTTCCAATTGTGTTACAAATTTCTTGTTTTATCCAGCTGGACTTGTTCTGTAGTTTTGGCATTTGTCAAGTCGGGTCAGTAGGGACAAATCGGGACCATTAGGACAAGTCGAGACATACGAAGCACAGCAGGGCTAGTCAATTTACAGAAATCTCAGTCGGAATTGAAATTAGAATTGTTCCCCAACATTTTCCTATTGTGTTATAAATTTCTTGTTTTACCCAGCTGGACTTGTCTCTTTTTTGGCATTTGTCAAGTCGGGCCACCAAGGACAAATCGGGACCATTAGGACAAGTCGAGGCGAATGAAGCACAGCAGGTCGAAGTCAAATTACAGAACTCTCAGTCGGAATTGAAATTTGAATGTTTCCATCACTTTCCAATTGTGTTAAAAACTTTTTGTTTTATCCAGCTGGACTCGTTTAGTTTTTTGGCATTAGTCAAGTCGGGTCATTAGGACAAATCGGGACCATTAGGACAAGTCGAGACATACGAAGCACAGCAGGGCTAGTCAATTTACAGAAATCCCAGTCGGAATTGAAATTAGAATTGTTCCCCAACATTTTCCTATTGTGTTATAAATTTCTTGTTTTACCCAACTGGACTTGTCTCTTTTTTGGCATTTGTCAAGTCGGGCCATCAAGGAAAAATCGATACCATTAGGACAAGTCGAGGCAAATGAAGCACAGCAGGGATATGTCAAATTACGGAACTCTCAGTCGGAATTGAAATTTGAATGTTCCCAACACTTTCTAATTGTGTTACTAATTTCTTGAATTACTCAGCTGGACTCTTTCTGTTTTTTGGCATTCATCAAGTCGGGTCATTAAGGACAAATCGGGACCATTAGGACAAGTCGAGACGTAATAAGCACAGCAGGGCGAAGTAAAATTACGAAAATTTCAGTCGGAATGGAAATTTAAATTGTTCCTCAACATTTTCCAAATGTGTTACAAATCTTGTTTTACCCTGTTGGACTTTTTCTGTAATTTTGGTATATGTCAAGTCGGGTCAGTAGGGACAAATCGGGACCATTAGGACAAGTCGAGACGTAATAAGCACAGCAGGGCGAAGTAAAATTACGAAAATTTCAGTCGGAATGGAAATTTAAATTGTTCCTCAACAATTTCCAAATGTGTTACAAATCTTGTTTTACCCTGTTGGACTTTTTCTGTAATTTTGGCATTTGTCAAGTCGGGTCAGTAGGGACAAATCGGGACCATTAGGACAAGTCGAGACATACAAAGCACAGCAGGTCGAAGTCATATTATGAAAATCTCAGTCGGAATTGAAATTGTTCCCTACACTTTCCAATTGTGCTACAAATTTCTTGTTTTATCCAGCTGGACTTGTTCTGTTTTTTGGCATTTGTAAAGACGGGTCATTAAGTACAAATCGGGACCATTAGGACAAGTCGACTCATACGAAGCACAGCAGGGATAAGTAAGTCAATTTACGAAATTCCCAGTCGAAATTGAAATTAGAATTGTTCCCTAATATTTTCCTATTTTGTTACAAATTTCTTGTTTTACCCAGCTGGACTTGTTCTGTAGTTTTGGCATTCGTCAAATCGGGTCAGTGGGGACAGATCGGGACCATTAGGAAATGTCGAGACGTACTAAGCACAGCAGGGCGAAGTAAAATTACGAAAATTTCAGTCGGAATTGAAATTTAAATTGTTCCTCAACATTTTCCAATTGTGTTATAAATTTCTTGTTTTACCCTGCTGGACTTTTTCAGTAGTTTTGGTATATGTCAAGTCGGATCAGTGGGGACAAATTGGGACCATTAGGACAAGTCGAGACATACGAAGCACAGCAGGGATAAGTAAGTCAATTTACGACAATCCCAGTCGGAATTGAAATTAGAATTGTTCCCTAACATTTTCCTATTGTGTTACAAATTTCTTGTTTTACCCAGCTGGACTTGTTCTGTAGTGGCATTCATCAAATCGGGTCAGTGGGAACAAATCGGGACCATTAGGTCAAGTCAAGACATACTTAGCACAGCAGGGCGAAGTCATATTATGAAAATCTCAGTCGAAATTGAAATTTGAACGTTCCCAACACTTTCCAATTGTGTTGAAAATTTCTTGAATTATCCAGCTGGACTCGTTCTGTTATTTGGCATTTGTAAAGTCGGGTCATTAAGGACAAATAGGGAACATTAGGACAAGTCGAGACGTAATAAGCACAGCAGGGCGAAGTAAAATTACGAAAATTTCAGTCGGAATTGAAATTTAAATTGTTCCTCAACATTTTGCAATTGTGTTACAAATTTCTTGTTTTACCTTGCTGGACTTTTTCTGTAGTTTTGGTATATGTCAAGTCAGGTTAGTAGGGACAAATCGGGACCATTAGGACTAGTCTAGACAACGAAGCACAGCAGGGCTAAGTCAATTTACGAAAATCCCAGACGGAATTGAAATTAGAATTGTTTACCAACATTATTTCCTATTGTGTTACAAATTTCTTGCTTTACCCAGTTGGACTTGTTCTGTATTTTGGCATTCGTCAAGTCGGGTCTTTAAGGACAAATCGGGACCATTAGGACAAGTCGAGGATAATGAAGCACAGCAGGGCGAAGTAAAATTACGAAAATTTCAGTCGGAATTGAAATTTAAATTGTTCCTCAACATTTTCCAATTGTGTTATAAATTTCTTGTTTTACCCTGCTGGACTTTTTCAGTAGTTTTGGTATATGTCAAGTCGGATCAGTGGGGACAAATTGGGACCATTAGGACAAGTCTAGACTACGAAGCACAGCAGGGCTAAGTCAATTTACGAAAATCCCAGTCGGAATTGAAATTTAAATTGTTTCCCAACATTTTCTTATTGTGTTACAAATTTCTTGTTTTACCCAGCTGGACTTGTTCTATAGGTTTGGCATTTGTCAAGTCGGGTCAGTGGGAACAAATGGGGACCATTAGGACAAGTCAAGACATACGAAGCACAGCAGGGATAAGTAAGTCAATTTACGACAATCCCAGTCGGAATTGAAATTAGAATTGTTCCCTAACATTTTCCTATTGTGTTACAAATTTCTTGTTTTACCCAGCTGGACTTGTTCTGTAGTTTTGGCATTCATCAAATCGGGTCAGTGGGAACAAATCGGGACCATTAGGTCAAGTCAAGACATACGAAGCACAGCAGGGCGAAGTTATTATGAAAATCTCAGTCGGAATTGAAATTTGAATGTTCCCAACACTTTCCAATTGTGTTGAAAATTTCTTGAATTATCCAGCTGGACTCGTTCTGTTATTTGGCATTTGTAAAGTAGGGTCATTAAGGACAAATCGGGAACATTAGGACAAGTCGAGACGTAATAAGCACAGCAGGGCGAAGTAAAATTACGAAAATCTCAGTCGGAATTGAAATTAGAATTGTTCCCCAACATTTTCCTATAGTGTTATAAATTTCTTGTTTCACCCTGCTGGACTTGTCTCTTTTTTGGCATTTGTCAAGTCGGGCCATCAAGGACAAATCGGGACCATTGGGTCAAGTCAAGATATACGAAGCACAGCAGGGCGAAGTCAAATTACAGAACTCTCAGTCGGAATTGAAATTTGAATGTTCCCAACACTTTCCAATTGTGTTACTAATTTCTTGAATTACTCAGCTGGACTCGTTTAGTTTTTTGGCATTCGTCAAGTCGGGTCATTGGGGACAAATCGGGACCATTAGGACAAGTCGAGACATACGAAGCACAGCAGGGCTAGTCAATTTACAGAAATCCCAGTCGGAATTGAAATTAGAATTGTTCCCCAACATTTTCCTATTGTGTTATAAATTTCTTGTTTTACCCAGCTGGACTTGTCTCTTTTTTGGCATTTGTCAAGTCGGGCCATCAAGGAAAAATCGATACCATTAGGACAAGTCGAGGCAAATGAAGCACAGCAGGGCCATGTCAAATTACGGAACTCTCAGTCGGAATTGAAAGTTGAATGTTCCCAACACTTTCCAATAGTGTTACTAATTTCTTGAATTACTCAGCTGGACTCTTTCTGTTTTTTGGCATTCGTCAAGTCGGGTCATTAAGGACAAATCGGGACCATTAGGACAAGTCGAGACGTAATAAGCACAGCAGGGCGAAGTAAAATTACGAAAATTTCAGTCGGAATGGAAATTTAAATTCTTCCTCAACATTTTCCAAATGTGTTACAAATTTCTTGTTTTACCCTGTTGGACTTTTTCTGTAGTTTTGGTATATGTCAAGTCGGGTCAGTAGGGACAAATCGGGACCATTAGGGCAAGTCTAGACAACGAAGCACAGTAGGGCTAAGTCAATTTACGAAAATCCCAGTCGGAATTGTAATTAGAATTGTTCTCCAACATTTTCCAATTGTGTTAAAAGTTTCTTGTTTTACCCAGCTGGACTTGTTCTGTATTTTGGCATTTGTCAAGTCGGGTCAGTAGGGACAAATCGGGACCATTAGGACAAGTCGAGACATACGAAGCACAGCAGGGCTAGTCAAATTACGAAAATCTCAGTCGAAATTGAAATTAGAATTGTTCCCCAACATTTTCCTATTGTTTTATAAATTTCTTGTTTTACCCAGCTGGACTTGTCTCTTTTTTGGCAAATGGCAAATGAAGCACATCAGGGCGAAGTCAAATTACGGAACTCTCAGTCGGAATTGAAATTTGAATTGTTCCCCAACATTTTCCAATTGTGTTACAAATATTTCGTTTTACCCAGCTGGACTTGTCTCTTTTTTGGCATTTGTCAAGTCGGGCCATCAAGGACAAATCAAGACCATTAGGACAAGTCGAGGCAAATGAAGCACAGCAGGGCGAAGTCAAATTACAGAACTCTCGGTCGGAATTGAAATTTGAATGTTCCCAACACTTTCCAATTGGGTTACAAATTTCTTGTTTTATCTAGCTGGACTTGTTCTGTAGTTTTGGCATTTGTCAAGTCGGGTCTGTAGGGACAAATCGGGACCATTAGGACAAGTCGAGACATACAAAGCACAGCAGGTCGAAGTGATATTATGAAATTCTCAGTCGGAATTGAAATTTGAATGTTCCCTACACTTTCCAATTGTGCTACAAATTTCTTGTTTTATCCAGCTGGACTTGTTCTGTTTTTTGGCATTTGTAAAGACGGGTCATTAAGTACAAATCGGGACCATTAGGACAAGTCGAGTCACACGAAGCACAGCAGGGATAAGTAAGTCAATTTACGAAAATCCCAGTCGGAATTGAAATTAGAATTGTTTTTCCCAACATTTTCTTATTGTGTTACAAATTTCTTGCTTTATCCAGCTGGACTTGTTCTGTAGTTTTAGCATATGTCAATTCGGGTCATTGAGGACAAATCGGGACCATTAGGACAAGTCGAGACATACGAAGCACAGCAGGGCTAGTCAAATTACGAAAATCTTATTCGGAATTGAAATTTGAATTGTTTCCCAACAATTTCCTTTGTGTTACAAATTTCTTGCTTTACCCAGCTGGACTTGTTCTGTATTTTGGAATTTGTCAAGTCGGGCCATCAAGGACAAATCGAGACCATTAGGACAAGTCGAGACATAAGAAACACAGCAGGGCGAAGTCAAATTACAGAACTCTCAGTCGGAATTGAAATTTGAATGTTCCCAACACTTTCCAATAGTGTTACTAATTTCTTGAATTACTCAGCTGGACTCTTTCTGTTTTTTGGCATTCGTCAAGTCGGGTCATTGGGCACAAATCGGGACCATTAGGACAAGTCGAGGCGAATGAAGCACAGCAGGGCGAAGTCAAATTACAGAACTCTCGGTCGGAATTGAAATTTGAATGTTCCCAACACTTTCCAATTGTGTTACAAATTTCTTGTTTTGTCCAGCTGGACTTGTTCTGTAGTTTTGGCATTTGTCAAGTCGGGTCAGTAGGGACAAATCGGGACCATTAGGACAAGTCTAGACAACGAAGCACAGTAGGGCTAAGTCAATTTACGAAAATCCCAGTCGGAATTGTAATTAGAATTGTTCCCCAACATTTTCCTATTGTTTTATAAATTTCTTGTTTTACCCAGCTGGACTTGTCTCTTTTTTGGCATTTGTCAAGTCGGGCCATCAAGGACAAATCAAGACCATTAGGACAAGTCGAGGCAAATGAAGCACAGCAGGGCGAAGTCAAATTACAGAACTCTCGGTCGGAATTGAAATTTGAATGTTCCCAACACTTTCCAATTGTGTTACAAATTTCTTGTTTTGTCCAGCTGGACTTGTTCTGTTTTTTGGCATTTGTAAAGACGGGTCATTAAGTACAAATCGGGACCATTAGGACAAGTCGAGACACACGAAGCACAGCAGGGATAAGTAAGTCAGTTTACGAAAATCCCAGTCGGAATTGAAATTAGAATTGTTTTTCCCAACATTTTCTTATTGTGTTACAAATTTCTTGCTTTATCCAGCTGGACTTGTTCTGTAGTCTTAGCATATGTCAATTCGGGTCATTGAGGACAAATCGGGACCATTAGGACAAGTCGAGACATACGAAGCACAGCAGGGCTAGTCAAATTACGAAAATCTCATTCGGAATTGAAATTTGAATTGTTTCCCAACAATTTCCTATTGTGTTACAAATTTCTTGCTTTACCCAGCTGGACTTGTTCTGTATTATGGAATTTGTCAAGTCGGGCCATCAAGGACAAATTGAGACCATTAGGACAAGTCGAGACATACAAAGCACAGCAGGTCGAAGTCATATTATGAAAATCTCAGTCGGAATTGAAATTTGAATGTTCCCTACACTTTCCAATTGTGCTACAAATTTCTTGTTTTATCCAGCTGGACTTGTTCTGTTTTTTGGCATTTGTAAAGACGGGTCATTAAGTACAATCGGGACCATTAGGACAAGTCGAGTCACACGAAGCACAGCAGGGATAAGTAAAACAATTTACGAAAATCCCAGTCGGAATTGAAATTAGAATTGTTTTTCCCAACATTTTCTTATTGTGTTACAAATTTCTTGCTTTATCCAGCTGGACTTGTTCTGTAGTTTTAGCATATGTCAATTCGGGTCATTGAGGACAAATCGGGACCATTAGGACAAGTCGAGACATACGAAGCACAGCAGGGCTAGTCAAATTACGAAAATCTCAGTCGGAATTGAAATTTGAATTGTTTCCCAACATTTTCTTATTGTGTTACAAATTTCTTGTTTTACCCAGCTGAACTTGTTCTGTAGGTTTGGCATTTGTCAAGTCGGGTCAGTGGGAACAAATCGGGACCATTAGGTCAAGTCAAGACATACGAAGCACAGCAGGGCGAAGTCAAATTACTAAAATCTCAGTCGGAATTGAAATTTGAATGTTCCCTACACTTTCCAAATGTGTTACAAATTTCTTGTTTTACCCTGTTGGACTTTTTCTGTAGTTTTGGTATATGTCAAGTCGGGTCAGTAGGGACAAATCGGGACCATTAGGGCAAGTCTAGACAACGAAGCACAGTAGGGCTAAGTCAATTTACGAAAATCCCAGTCGGAATTGTAATTAGAATTGTTCCCCAACATTTTCCTATTGTTTTATAAATTTCTTGTTTTACCCAGCTGGACTTGTCTCTTTTTTGGCATTTGTCAAGTCGGGCCATCAAGGACAAATCAAGACCATTAGGACAAGTCGAGGCAAATGAAGCACAGCAGGGCGAAGTCAAATTACAGAACTCTCGGTCGGAATTGAAATTAGAATGTTCCCAACACTTTCCAATTGTGTTACAAATTTCTTGTTTTGTCCAGCTGGACTTGTTCTGTAGTTTTGGCATTTGTCAAGTCGGGTCAGTAGGGACAAATCGGGACCAGTAGGACAAGTCGAGACATACGAAGCACAGCAGGGCTAGTCAATTTACAGAAATATCAGTCGGAATTGAAATTAGAATTGTTCCCCAACATTTTCCTATTGTGTTATAAATTTCTTCTTTTACCCAGCTGGACTTGTCTCTTTTTTGGCATTTGTCAAGTCGGGCCATCAAGGACAAATCGAGACCATTAGGACAAGTCGAGGCGAATGAAGCACAGCAGGGCGAAGTCAAATTTCAGAACTCTCAGTCGGAATTGAAATTTGAATGTTTCCATCACTTTCCAATTGTGTTACTAATTTCTTGAATTACTCAGCTGGACTCTTTCTGTTTTTTGGCATTCATCAAGTCTGGTCATTAAGGACAAATCGGGACCATTAGGACAAGTCGAGACGTAATAAGCACAGCAGGGCAAAGTAAAATTACGAAAATTTCAGTCGGAATGGAAATTTAAATTGTTCCTCAACATTTTCTAAATGTGTTACAAATTTCTTGTTTTACCCTGTTGGACTTTTTCTGTAGTTTTGGTATATGTCAAGTCGGGTCAGTAGGGACAAATCGGGACCATTAGGACAAGTCAAGACATACGAAGCACAGCAGGGCTAGTCAAATTACGAAAATCTCAGTCGGAATTGAAATTAGAATTGTTCCCCAACATTTTCCTATTGTTTTATAAATTTCTTGTTTTACCCAGCTGGACTTGTCTCTTTTTTGGCATTTGTCAAGTCGGGCCATCAAGGACAAATCAAGACCATTAGGACAAGTCGAGGCAAATGAAGCACAGCAGGGCGAAGTCAAATTACAGAACTCTCGGTCGGAATTGAAATTTGAATGTTCCCAACACTTTCCAATTGTGTTATAAATTTCTTGTTTTATCCAGCTGGACTTGTTCTGTAGTTTTGGCATTTGTCAAGTCGGGTCTGTAGGGACAAATCGGGACCATTAGGACAAGTCGAGACATACAAAGCACAGCAGGTCGAAGTCATATTATGAAAATCTCAGTCGGAATTGAAATTTGAATTGTTCCCTAACATTTTCCTATTTTGTTACAAATTTCTTGTTTTACCCAGCTGGACTTGTTCTGTAGTTTTGGCATTCGTCAAATCGGGTCTGTGGGGACAGATCGGGACCATTAGGAAAAGTCGAGAAGTACAAAGCACAGCAGGGCGAAGTAAAATTACGAAAATTTCAGTCGGAATTGAAATTTAAATTGTTCCTCAACATTTTGCAATTGTGTTACAAATTTCTTGTTTTACCTTGCTGGACTTTTTCTGTAGTTTTGGTATATGTCAAGTCAGGTTAGTAGGGACAAATCGGGACCATTAGGACTAGTCTAGACAACGAAGCACAGCAGGGCTAAGTCAATTTACGAAAATCCCAGACGGAATTGAAATTAGAATTGTTTACCAACATATTTTCCTATTGTGTTACAAATTTCTTGCTTTACCCAGTTGGACTTGTTCTGTATTTTGGCATTCGTCAAGTCGGGTCTTTAAGGACAAATCGGGACCATTAGGACAAGTCGAGGATAATAAAGCACAGCAGGGCGAAGTAAAATTACGAAAATTTCAGTCGGAATGGAAATTTAAATTGTTCCTCAACATTTTCTAAATGTGTTACAAATTTCTTGTTTTACCCTGTTGGACTTTTTCTGTAGTTTTGGTATATGTCAAGTCGGGTCAGTAGGGACAAATCGGGACCATTAGGACAAGTCTAGACAACGAAGCACAGTAGGGCTAAGTCAATTTACGAAAATCCCAGTCGGAATTGTAATTAGAATTGTTCCCCAACATTTTCCTATTGTGTTAAAAGTTTCTTGTTTTACCCAGCTGGACTTGTTCTGTATTTTGGCATTTGTCAAGTCGGGTCAGTAGGGACAAATCGGGACCATTAGGACAAGTCAAGACATACGAAGCACAGCAGGGCTAGTCAAATTACGAAAATCTCAGTCGGAATTGAAATTTGAATGTTCCCTACACTTTCCAATTGTGCTACAAATTTCTTGTTTTATCCAGCTGGACTTGTTCTGTTTTTTGGCATTTGTAAAGACGGGTCATTAAGTACAAATCGGGACCATTAGGACAAGTCGAGTCATACGAAGCACAGCAGGGATAAGTAAGTCAATTTACGAAAATCCCAGTCGGAATTGAAATTAGAATTGTTCCCTAACATTTTCCTATTTTGTTACAAATTTCTTGTTTTACCCAGCTGGACTTGTTCTGTAGTTTTGGCATTCGTCAAATCGGGTCTGTGGGGACAGATCGGGACCATTAGGAAAAGTCGAGACGTACTAAGCACAGCAGGGCGAAGTAAAATTACGAAAATTTCAGTCGGAATTGAAATTTAAATTGTTCCTCAACATTTTCCAATTGTGTTATAAATTTCTTGTTTTACCCTGCTGGACTTTTTCAGTAGTTTTGGTATATGTCAAGTCGGATCAGTGGGGACAAATTGGGACCATTAGGACAAGTCTAGACTACAAAGCACAGCAGGGCTAAGTCAATTTACGAAAATCCCAGTCGGAATTGAAATTTAAATTGTTCCCCAACATTTTCCAATTGTGTTACTAATTTCTTGAATTACTCAACTGGACTCGTTCTGTTTTTTGGCATTCGTCAAGTCGGGTCATTGGGGACAAATCGGGGCCATTGGGACAAGTTGATAGATACGAAGCACAGCAGGGCGAGTCAAATTACGAAAATCTCAGTCGGAATTGAAATTAGAATTGTTCCCCAACATTTTCCTATAGTGTTATAAATTTCTTGTTTCACCCTGCTAGACTTGTCTCTTTTTTGGCATTTGACAAGTCGGGCCATCAAGGACAAATCGGGACCATTAGGACAAGTCCAGGCAAATGAAGCACAGCAGGGCCATGTCAAATTACGGAACTCTCAGTCGGAATTGAAATTTGAATGTTCCCATCACTTTCCAATTGTGTTACTAATTTCTTGAATTACTCAGCTGGACTCTTTCTGTTTTTTGGCATTCGTCAAGTCGGGTCATTAAGGACAAATCGGGACCATTAGGACAAGTCGAGACGTAATAAGCACAGCAGGGCGAAGTAAAATTACGAAAATTTCAGTCGGAATGGAAATTTAAATTGTTCCTCAACATTTTCCAAATGTGTTACAAATTTCTTGTTTTACCCTGTTGGACTTTTTCTGTAGTTTTGGTATATGTCAAGTCGGGTCAGTAGGGACAAATCGGGACCATTAGGACAAGTCTAGACAACGAAGCACAGTAGGGCTAAGGCAATTTACGAAAATCCCAGTCGGAATTGTAATTAGAATTGTTCCCCAACATTTTCCAATTGTGTTAAAAGTTTCTTGTTTTCCCAGCTGGACTTGTTCTGTATTTTGGCATTTGTCAAGTCGGGTCAGTAGGGACAAATCGGGACCATTAGGACAAGTCGAGACATACGAAGCACAGCAGGGCTAGTCAAATTACGAAAATCTCAGTCGGAATTGAAATTAGAATTGTTCCCCAACATTTTCCTATTGTTTTATAAATTTCTTGTTTTACCCAGCTGGACTTGTCTCTTTTTTGGCATTTGTCAAGTCGGGCCATCAAGGACTAATCGGGACCATTAGGACAAGTCGAGGCAAATGAAGCACAGCAGGGCGAAGTCAAATTACAGAACTCTCGGTCGGAATTGAAATTTGAATGTTCCCAACACTTTCCAATTGTGTTACAAATTTCTTGTTTATCTACCTGGACTTGTTCTGTAGTTTTGGCATTTGTCAAGTCGGGTCTGTAGGGACAAATCGGGACCATTAGGACAAGTCGAGACATACAAAGCACAGCAGGTCGAAGTCATATTATGAAATTCTCAGTCGGAATTGAAATTTGAATGTTCCCTACACTTTCCAATTGTGCTACAAATTTCTTGTTTTATCCAGCTGGACTTGTTCTGTTTTTTGGCATTTGTCAAGTCGGGTCAGTAGGGACAAATCGGGACCATTAGGACAAGTCAAGACATACGAAGCACAGCAGGGCTAGTCAAATTACGAAAATCTCAGTCGGAATTGAAATTTGAATGTTCCCTACACTTTCCAATTGTGCTACAAATTTCTTGTTTTATCCAGCTGGACTTGTTCTGTTTTTTGGCATTTGTAAAGACGGGTCATTAAGTACAAATCGGGACCATTAGGACAAGTCGAGTCATACGAAGCACAGCAGGGATAAGTAAGTCAATTTACGAAAATCCCAGTCGGAATTGAAATTAGAATTGTTCCCTAACATTTTCCTATTTTGTTACAAATTTCTTGTTTACCCAGCTGGACTTGTTCTGTAGTTTTGGCATTCGTCAAATCGGGTCTGTGGGGACAGATCGGGACCATTAGGAAAAGTCGAGACGTACAAAGCACAGCAGGGCGAAGTAAAATTACGAAAATTTCAGTCGGAATTGAAATTTAAATTGTTCCTCAACATTTTGCAATTGTGTTACAAATTTCTTGTTTTACCTTGCTGGACTTTTTCTGTAGTTTTGGTATATGTCAAGTCAGGTTAGTAGGGACAAATCGGGACCATTAGGACTAGTCTAGACAACGAAGCACAGCAGGGCTAAGTCAATTTACGAAAATCCCAGACGGAATTGAAATTAGAATTGTATACCAACATATTTTCCTATTGTGTTCCAAATTTCTTGCTTTACCCAGTTGGACTTGTTCTGTATTTTGGCATTCGTCAAGTCGGGTCTTTAAGGACAAATCGGGACCATTAGGACAAGTCGAGGATAATGAAGCACAGCAGGGCGAAGTAAAATTACGAAAATTTCAGTCGGAATGGAAATTTAAATTGTTCCTCAACATTTTCTAAATGTGTTACAAATTTCTTGTTTTACCCTGTTGGACTTTTTCTGTAGTTTTGGTATATGTCAAGTCGGGTCAGTAGGGACAAATCGGGACCATTAGGACAAGTCTAGACAACGAAGCACAGTAGGGCTAAGTCAATTTACGAAAATCCCAGTCGGAATTGTAATTAGAATTGTTCCCCAACATTTTCCTATTGTGTTAAAAGTTTCTTGTTTTACCCAGCTGGACTTGTTCTGTATTTTGGCATTTGTCAAGTCGGGTCAGTAGGGACAAATCGGGACCATTAGGACAAGTCAAGACATACGAAGCACAGCAGGGCTAGTCAAATTACGAAAATCTCAGTCGGAATTGAAATTTGAATGTTCCCTACACTTTCCAATTGTGCTACAAATTTCTTGTTTTATCCAGCTGGACTTGTTCTGTTTTTTGGCATTTGTAAAGACGGGTCATTAAGTACAAATCGGGACCATTAGGACAAGTCGAGTCATACGAAGCACAGCAGGGATAAGTAAGTCAATTTACGAAAATCCCAGTCGGAATTGAAATTAGAATTGTTCCCTAACATTTTCCTATTTTGTTACAAATTTCTTGTTTTACCCAGCTGGACTTGTTCTGTAGTTTTGGCATTCGTCAAATCGGGTCTGTGGGGACAGATCGGGACCAATAGGAAAAGTCGAGACGTACTAAGCACAGCAGGGCGAAGTAAAATTACGAAAATTTCAGTCGGAATTGAAATTTAAATTGTTCCTCAACATTTTCCAATTGTGTTATAAATTTCTTGTTTTACCCTGCTGGACTTTTTCAGTAGTTTTGGTATATGTCAAGTCGGATCAGTGGGGACAAATTGGGACCATTAGGACAAGTCTAGACTACAAAGCACAGCAGGGATAAGTAAGTCAATTTACGACAATCCCAGTCGGAATTGAAATTAGAATTGTTCCCTAACATTTTCCTATTGTGTTACAAACTTCTTGTTTTACCCAGCTGGACTTGTTCTGTAGTTTTGGCATTCATCAAATCGGGTCAGTGGGAACAAATCGGGACCATTAGGTCAAGTCAAGACATACGAAGCACAGCAGGGCGAAGTCATATTATGAAAATCTCAGTCGGAATTGAAATTTGAACGTTCCCAACACTTTCCAATTGTGTTGAAAATTTCTTGAATTATCCAGCTGGACTCGTTCTGTTATTTGGCATCTGTAAAGTCGGGTCATTAAGGACAAATCGGGACCATTAGGAAAAGTCGAGACGTACTAAGCACAGCAGGGCCAAGTAAAATTACTAAAATTTCTGTCGGAATTGAAATTTGAATTGTTCCTCTACATTTTCCAATTGTGTTATAAATTTCTTGTTTTACCCTGCTGGACTTTTTCAGTAGTTTTGGTATATGTCAAGTCGGATCAGTGGGGACAAATTGGGACCATTAGGACAAGTCTAGACTACGAAGCACAGCAGGGCTAAGTCAATTTACGAAAATCCCAGTCGGAATTGAAATTTAAATTGTTTCCCAACATTTTCTTATTGTGTTACAAATTTCTTGTGTTACCCAGCTGGACTTGTTCTATAGGTTTGGCATTTGTCAAGTCGGGTCAGTGGGAACAAATCGGGACCATTAGGACAAGTCGAGACATACGAAGCACAGCAGAGATAAGTAAGTCAATCCCAGTCGGAATTGAAATTAGAATTGTTCCCTAACATTTTCCTATTGTGTTACAAATTTCTTGTTTTACCCAGCTGGACTTGTTCTGTAGTTTTGGCATTCATCAAATCGGGTCAGTGGAAACAAATCGGGACCATTAGGTCAAGTCAAGACATACGAAGCACAGCAGGGCGAAGTCATTATGAAAATCTCAGTCGGAATTGAAATTAGAATTGTTCCCTAACATTTTCCTATTTTGTTACAAATTTCTTGTTTTACCCAGCTGGACTTGTTCTGTAGTTTTGGCATTCGTCAAATCGGGTCAGTGGGGACAGATCGGGACCATTAGGAAAAGTCGAGACGTACTAAGCACAGCAGGGTGAAGTAAAATTACGAAAATTTCAGTCGGAATTGAAATTTAAATTGTTCCTCAACATTGAATATTCCCAACACTTTCCAATTGTGTTACTAATTTCTTGAATTACTCAGCTGGACTCTTTCTGTTTTTTGGCAATCGTCAAGTCGGGTCATTGGGGACAAATCGGGGCCATTAGGACAAGTTGATAGATACGAAGCACAGCAGGGCGAGTCAAATTACGAAAATCTCAGTCGGAATTGAAATTTGAATTGTTCCCCAACATTTTCCAATCTTGTTTTACCCAGCTGGACTTGTTCTGTATTTTGGCATTTGTCAAGTCGGGTCAGTAGGGACAAATCGGGACCATTAGGACAAGTCAAGACATACGAAGCACAGCAGGGCTAGTCAAATTACGAAAATCTCAGTCGGAATTGAAATTAGAATTGTTCCCCAACATTTTCCTATTGTTTTATAAATTTCTTGTTTTACCCAGCTGGACTTGTCTCTTTTTTGGCATTTGTCAAGTCGGGCCATCAAGGACAAATCAAGACCATTAGGACAAGTCGAGGCAAATGAAGCACAGCAGGGCGAAGTCAAATTACAGAACTCTCGGTCGGAATTGAAATTTGAATGTTCCCAACACTTTCCAATTGTGTTATAAATTTCTTGTTTTATCCAGCTGGACTTGTTCTGTGGTTTTGGCATTTGTCAAGTCGGGTCTGTAGGGACAAATCGGGACCATTAGGACAAGTCGAGACATACAAAGCACAGCAGGTCGAAGTCATATTATGAAAATCTCAGTCGGAATTGAAATTTGAATGTTCCCTACACTTTCCAATTGTGCTACAAATTTCTTGTTTTATCCAGCTGGACTTGTTCTGTTTTTTGGCAATTGTAAAGACGGGTCATTAAGTACAAATCGGGACCATTAGGACAAGTCGAGACATACGAAGCACAGCAGGGATAAGTAAGTCAATTTACGACAATCCCAGTCGGAATTGAAATTAGAATTGTTCCCTAACATTTTCCTATTGTGTTACAAATTTCTTGGTTTACCCAGCTGGACTTGTTCTGTAGTTTTGGCATTCATCAAATCGGGTCAGTGGGAACAAATCGGGACCATTAGGTCAAGTCAAGACATACGAAGCACAGCAGGGCGAAGTCATATTATGAAAATCTCAGTCGGAATTGAAATTTGAACGTTCCCAACACTTTCCAATTGTGTTGAAAATTTCTTGAATTATCCAGCTGGACTCGTTCTGTTATTTGGCATTTGTAAAGTCGGGTCATTAAGGACAAATCGGGAACATTAGGACAAGTCGAGACGTAATAAGCACAGCAGGGCGAAGTAAAATTACGAAAATTTCAGTCGGAATTGAAATTTAAATTGTTCCTCAACATTTTGCAATTGTGTTACAAATTTCTTGTTTTACTTTGCTGGACTTTTTCTGTAGTTTTGGTATATGTCAAGTCAGGTTAGTAGGGACAAATCGGGACCATTAGGACAAGTCTAGACAACGAAGCACAGTAGGGCTAAGTCAATTTACGAAAATCCCAGTCGGAATTGTAATTAGAATTGTTCCCCAACATTTTCCTATTGTGTTAAAAGTTTCTTGTTTTATCCAGCTGGACTTGTTCTTTATTTTGGCATTTGTCAAGTCGGGTCAGTAGGGACAAATCGGGACCATTAGGACAAGTCGAGACATACAAAGCACAGCAGGTCGAAGTCATATTATGAAAATCTCAGTCGGAATTAAAATTTGAATGTTCCCTACACTTTCCAATTGTGCTACAAATTTCTTGTTTTATCCAGCTGGACTTGTTCTGTAGTTTTGGCATTCATCAAATCGGGTCAGTGGGAACAAATCGGGACCATTAGGTCAAGTCAAGACATACGAAGCACAGCAGGGCGAAGTCATATTATGAAAATCTCAGTCGGAATTGAAATTTGAACGTTCCCAACACTTTCCAATTGTGTTGAAAATTTCTTGAATTATCCAGCTGGACTCGTTCTGTTATTTGGCATTTGTAAAGTCGGGTCATTAAGGACAAATCGGGACCATTAGGAAAAGTCGAGACGTACTAAGCACAGCAGGGCGAAGTAAAATTACGACAATTTCTGTCGGAATTGAAATTTGAATTGTTCCTCTACATTTTCCAATTGTGTTATAAATTTCTTGTTTTACCCTGCTGGACTTTTTCAGTAGTTTTGGTATATGTCAAGTCGGATCAGTGGGGACAAATTGGGACCATTAGGACAAGTCTAGACTACGAAGCACAGCAGGGCTAAGTCAATTTACGAAAATCCCAGTCGGAATTGAAATTTAAATTGTTTCCCAACATTTTCTTATTGTGTTACAAATTTCTTGTGTTACCCAGCTGGACTTGTTCTATAGGTTTGGCATTTGTCAAGTCGGGTCAGTGGGAACAAATCGGGACCATTAGGACAAGTCGAGACATACGAAGCACAGCAGAGATAAGTAAGTCAATCCCAGTCGGAATTGAAATTAGAATTGTTCCCTAACATTTTCCTATTGTGTTACAAATTTCTTGTTTTACCCAGCTGGACTTGTTCTGTAGTTTTGGCATTCATCAAATCGGGTCAGTGGGAACAAATCGGGACCATTAGGTCAAGTCAAGACATACGAAGCACAGCAGGGCGAAGTCATTATGAAAATCTCAGTCGGAATTGAAATTAGAATTGTTCCATAACATTTTCCTATTTTGTTACAAATTTCTTGTTTTACCCAGCTGGACTTGTTCTGTAGTTTTGGCATTCGTCAAATCGGGTCAGTGGGGACAGATCGGGACCATTAGGAAAAGTCGAGACGTACTAAGCACAGCAGGGTGAAGTAAAATTACGAAAATTTCAGTCGGAATTGAAATTTAAATTGTTCCTCAACATTGAATATTCCCAACACTTTCCAATTGTGTTACTAATTTCATGAATTACTCAGCTGGACTCTTTCTGTTTTTTGGCAATCGTCAAGTCGGGTCATTGGGGACAAATCGGGGCCATTAGGACAAGTTGATAGATACGAAGCACAGCAGGGCGAGTCAAATTACGAAAATCTCAGTCGGAATTGAAATTTGAATTGTTCCCCAACATTTTCCTATTGTTTTATAAATTTCTTGTTTTACCCAGCTGGACTTGTCTCTTTTTTGGCATTTGTCAAGTCGGGCCATCAAGGACAAATCAAGACCATTAGGACAAGTCGAGGCAAATGAAGCACAGCAGGGCGAAGTCAAATTACAGAACTCTCGGTCGGAATTGAAATTTGAATGTTCCCAACACTTTCCAATTGTGTGTAGGGACAAATCGGGACCATTAGGACAAGTCAAGACATACGAAGCACAGCAGGGCTAGTCAAATTACGAAAATCTCAGTCGGAATTGAAATTAGAATTGTTCCCCAACATTTTCCTATTGTTTTATAAATTTATTGTTTTACCCAGCTGGACTTGTCTCTTTTTTGGCATTTGTCAAGTCGGGCCATCAAGGACAAATCAAGACCATTAGGACAAGTCGAGGCAAATGAAGCACAGCAGGGCGAAGTCAAATTACAGAACTCTCGGTCGGAATTGAAATTTGAATGTTCCCAACACTTTCCAATTGTGTTATAAATTTCTTGTTTTATCCAGCTGGACTTGTTCTGTAGTTTTGGCATTTGTCAAGTCGGGTCTGTAGGGACAAATCGGGACCATTAGGACAAGTCGAGACATACAAAGCACAGCAGGTCGAAGTCATATTATGAAAATCTCAGTCGGAATTGAAATTTGAATGTTCCCTACACTTTCCAATTGTGCTACAAATTTCTTGTTTTATCCAGCTGGACTTGTTCTGTTTTTTGGCAATTGTAAAGACGGGTCATTAAGTACAAATCGGGACCATTAGGACAAGTCGAGACATACGAAGCACAGCAGGGATAAGTAAGTCAATTTACGACAATCCCAGTCGGAATTGAAATTAGAATTGTTCCCTAACATTTTCCTATTGTGTTACAAATTTCTTGGTTTACCCAGCTGGACTTGTTCTGTAGTTTTGGCATTCATCAAATCGGGTCAGTGGGAACAAATCGGGACCATTAGGTCAAGTCAAGACATACGAAGCACAGCAGGGCGAAGTCATATTATGAAAATCTCAGTCGGAATTGAAATTTGAACGTTCCCAACACTTTCCAATTGTGTTGAAAATTTCTTGAATTATCCAGCTGGACTCGTTCTGTTATTTGGCATTTGTAAAGTCGGGTCATTAAGGACAAATCGGGAACATTAGGACAAGTCGAGACGTAATAAGCACAGCAGGGCGAAGTAAAATTACGAAAATTTCAGTCGGAATTGAAATTTAAATTGTTCCTCAACATTTTGCAATTGTGTTACAAATTTCTTGTTTTACTTTGCTGGACTTTTTCTGTAGTTTTGGTATATGTCAAGTCAGGTTAGTAGGGACAAATCGGGACCATTAGGACAAGTCTAGACAACGAAGCACAGTAGGGCTAAGTCAATTTACGAAAATCCCAGTCGGAATTGTAATTAGAATTGTTCCCCAACATTTTCCTATTGTGTTAAAAGTTTCTTGTTTTATCCAGCTGGACTTGTTCTTTATTTTGGCATTTGTCAAGTCGGGTCAGTAGGGACAAATCGGGACCATTAGGACAAGTCGAGACATACAAAGCACAGCAGGTCGAAGTCATATTATGAAAATCTCAGTCGGAATTAAAATTTGAATGTTCCCTACACTTTCCAATTGTGCTACAAATTTCTTGTTTTATCCAGCTGGACTTGTTCTGTAGTTTTGGCATTCATCAAATCGGGTCAGTGGGAACAAATCGGGACCATTAGGTCAAGTCAAGACATACGAAGCACAGCAGGGCGAAGTCATATTATGAAAATCTCAGTCGGAATTGAAATTTGAACGTTCCCAACACTTTCCAATTGTGTTGAAAATTTCTTGAATTATCCAGCTGGACTCGTTCTGTTATTTGGCATTTGTAAAGTCGGGTCATTAAGGACAAATCGGGACCATTAGGAAAAGTCGAGACGTACTAAGCACAGCAGGGCGAAGTAAAATTACGAAAATTTCTGTCGGAATTGAAATTTGAATTGTTCCTCTACATTTTCCAATTGTGTTATAAATTTCTTGTTTTACCCTGCTGGACTTTTTCAGTAGTTTTGGTATATGTCAAGTCGGATCAGTGGGGACAAATTGGGACCATTAGGACAAGTCTAGACTACGAAGCACAGCAGAGATAAGTAAGTCAATCCCAGTCGGAATTGAAATTTAAATTGTTTCCCAACATTTTCTTATTGTGTTACAAATTTCTTGTGTTACCCAGCTGGACTTGTTCTATAGGTTTGGCATTTGTCAAGTCGGGTCAGTGGGAACAAATCGGGACCATTAGGACAAGTCGAGACATACGAAGCACAGCAGAGATAAGTAAGTCAATCCCAGTCGGAATTGAAATTAGAATTGTTCCCTAACATTTTCCTATTGTGTTACAAATTTCTTGTTTTACCCAGCTGGACTTGTTCTGTAGTTTTGGCATTCATCAAATCGGGTCAGTGGGAACAAATCGGGACCATTAGGTCAAGTCAAGACATACGAAGCACAGCAGGGCGAAGTCATTATGAAAATCTCAGTCGGAATTGAAATTAGAATTGTTCCCTAACATTTTCCTATTTTGTTACAAATTTCTTGTTTTACCCAGCTGGACTTGTTCTGTAGTTTTGGCATTCATCAAATCGGGTCAGTGGGAACAAATCGGGACCATTAGGTCAAGTCAAGACATACGAAGCACAGCAGGGCGAAGTCATATTATGAAAATCTCAGTCGGAATTGAAATTTGAACGTTCCCAACACTTTCCAATTGTGTTGAAAATTTCTTGAATTATACAGCTGGACTCGTTCTGTTATTTGGCATTTGTAAAGTCGGGTCATTAAGGACAAATCGGGAACATTTGGACAAGTCGAGGCAAATGAAGCACAGCAGGGCGAAGTCAAATTACAGAACTCTCAGTCGGAATTGAAATTTGAATGTTCCCATCACTTTCCAATTGTGTTAAAAACTTCTTGTTTTATCCAGCTGGACTCGTTTTGTTTTTTGGCATTTGTCAAGTCGGGTCATTAAAGACAAATCGGGACCATTAGGACAAGTCGAGGAAAATGAAGCACAGCAAGGCGAAGTCAATTTACGAAAATCCCTGTCGGAATTGTAATTAGAATTGTTCCCCAACATTTTCCTATTGTTTTATAAATTTCTTGTTTTACCCAGCTGGACTTGTCCCTTTTTTGGCATTTGTCAAGTCGGGCCATCAAGGACTAATCGGGACCATTAGGACAAGTCGAGGAAAATGAAGCACAGCAAGGCGAAGTCAATTTACGAAAATCCCAGTCGGAATTGTAATTAGAATTGTTCCCCAACATTTTCCTATTGTGTTAAAATTTTCTTGTTTTACCCAGCTGGACTTGTTCTGTATTTTGGCATTTGTCAAGTCGGGCCAGTAGGGACAAATCGGGACCATTAGGACAAGTCTAGACAACGAAGCACAGTAGGGCTAGTCAATTTACGAAAATCCCAGTCGGAATTGTAATTAGAATTGTTCCCCAACATTTTCCTATTGTTTTATAAATTTCTTGTTTTACCCAGCTGGACTTGTCCCTTTTTTGGCATTTGTCAAGTCGGGCCATCAAGGACTAATCGGGACCATTAGGACAAGTCGAGGCAAATGAAGCACAGCAGGGCGAAGTCAAATTACGGAACTCTCAGTCGGAATTGAAATTTGAATATTCCCAACACTTTCCAATTGTGTTATAAACTTCTTGTTTTATCCAGCTGGACTCGTTTAGTTTTTTGGCATTAGTCAAGTCGGGCCATCAAGGAAAAATCGATACCATTAGGACAAGTCGAGGCAATTGAAGCACAGCAAGGATATGTCAAATTACGGAACTCTCAGTCGGAATTGAAATTTGAATGTTCCCAACACTTTCCAATTGTGTTACTAATTTCTTGAATTACTCAGCTGGACTCTTTCTGTTTTTTGGCATTCATCAAGTCGGGTCATTAAGGACAAATCGGGACCATTAGGACAAGTCGAGACGTAATAAGCACAGCAGGGCGAAGTAAAATTACGAAAATTTCAGTCGGAATGGAAATTTAAATTGTTCCTCAACATTTTCCAAATGTGTTACAAATTTCTTGTTTTACCCTGTTGGACTTTTTCTGTAGTTTTGGTATATGTCAAGTCGGGTCAGTAGGGACAAATTGGGACCATTAGGACAAGTCTAGACAACGAAGCACAGTAGGGCTAAGTCAATTTACGAAAATCCCAGTCGGAATTGTAATTAGAATTGTTCCCCAACATTTTCCGATTGTGTTAAAAGTTTCTTGTTTTACCCAGCTGGACTTGTTCTGTATTTTGGCATTTGTCAAGTCGGGTCAGTAGGGACAAATCGGGACCATTAGGACAAGTCAAGACATACGAAGCACAGCAGGGCTAGTCAAATTACGAAAATCTCAGTCGGAATTGAAATAAGAATTGTTCCCCAACATTTTCCTATTGTTTTATAAATTTCTTGTTTTACCCAGCTGGACTTGTCTCTTTTTTGGCATTTGTCAAGTCGGACCATCAAGGACAAATCAAGACCATTACGACAAGTCGAGGCAAATGAAGCACAGCAGGGCGAAGTCAAATTACAGAACTCTCGGTCGGAATTGAAATTTGAATGTTCCCAACACTTTCCAATTGTGTTATAAATTTCTTGTTTTATCCAGCTGGACTTGTTCTGTAGTTTTGGCATTTGTCAAGTCGGGTCTGTAGGGACAAATCGGGACCACTAGGACAAGTCGAGACATACAAAGCACAGCAGGGCGAAGTAAAATTACGAAAATTTCAGTCGGAATTGAAATTTAAATTGTTCCTCAACATTTTCCAATTGTGTTATAAATTTCTTGTTTTACCCTGCTGGACTTTTTCAGTAGTTTTGGTATATGTCAAGTCGGATCAGTGGGGACAAATTGGGACCATTAGGACAAGTCTAGACTACGAAGCACAGCAGGGCTAAGTCAATTTACGAAAATCCCAGTCGGAATTGAAATTTAAATTGTTTCCCAACATTTTCTTATTGTGTTACAAATTTCTTGTTTTACCCAGCCGGACTTGTTCTGTAGGTTTGGCATTTGTCAAGTCGGGTCAGTGGGAACAAATCGGGACCATTAGGACAAGTCGAGACATACGAAGCACAGCAGGGATAAGTAAGTCAATCCCAGTCGGAATTGAAATTAGAATTGTTCCCTAACGTTTTCCTATTGTGTTACAAATTTCTTGTTTTACCAAGCTGGACTTGTTCTGTAGTTTTGGCATTCATCAAATCGGGTCAGTGGGAACAAATCGGGACCATTAGGTCAAGTCAAGACATACTTAGCACAGCAGGTCGAAGTCATATTATGAAAATCTCAGTCGGAATTGAAATTTGAATGTTCCCTACACTTTCCAATTGTGCTACAAATTTCTTGTTTTATCCAGCTGGACTTGTTCTGTTTTTTGGCATATGTAAAGACGGGTCATTAAGTACAAATTGGGACCATTAGGACAAGTCGAGTCATACGAAGCACATCAGGGATAAGTAAGGCAATTTACGAAAATCCCAGTCGGAATTGTAATTAGAATTGTTCCCCAACATTTTCCAATTGTGTTAAAAGTTTCTTGTTTTACCCAGCTGGACTTGTTCTGTATTTTGGCATTTGTCAAGTCGGGTCAGTAGGGACAAATCGGGACCATTAGGACAAGTCGAGACATACGAAGCACAGCAGGGCTAGTCAAATTACGAAAATCTCAGTCGGAATTGAAATTAGAATTGTTCCCCAACATTTTCCTATTGTTTTATAAATTTCTTGTTCTACCCAGCTGGACTTGTCTCTTTTTTGGCATTTGTCAAGTCGGGCCATCAAGGACTAATCGGGACCATTAGGACAAGTCTAGGCAAATGAAGCACAGCAGGGCGAAGTCAAATTACAGAACTCTCGGTCGGAATTGAAATTTGAATGTTCCCAACACTATCCAATTGTGTTACAAATTTCTTGTTTTATCTAGCTGGACTTGTTCTGTAGTTTTGGCATTTGTCAAGTCGGGTCTGTAGGGACAAATCGGGACCATTAGGACAAGTCGAGACATACAAAGCACAGCAGGTCGAAGTCATATTATGAAATTCTCAGTCGGAATTGAAATTTGAATGTTCCCTACACTTTCCAATTGTGCTACAAATTTCTTGTTTTATCCAGCTGGACTTGTTCTGTTTTTTGGCATTTGTAAAGACGGGTCATTAAGTACAAATCGGGATCATTAGGACAAGTCGAGTCACACGAAGCACAGCAGGAATAAGTAAGTCAATTTACGAAAATCCCAGTGGGAATTGAAATTAGAATTGTTCCCTAACATTTTCCTATTTTGTTACAAATTTCTTGTTTTACCCAGCTGGACTTGTTCTGTAGTTTTGGCATTCGTCAAATCGGGTCAGTGGGGACAGATCGGGACCATTAGGAAAAGTCGAGACGTACTAAGCACAGCAGGGTGAAGTAAAATTACGAAAATTTCAGTCGGAATTGAAATTTAAATTGTTCCCCAACATTTTCCTATTGTGTTAAAAGTTTCTTGTTTTACACAGCTGGACTTGTTCTGTATTTTGGCATTTGTCAAGTCGGGTCAGTAGGGACAAATCGGGACCATTAGGACAAGTCGAGACATACGAAGCACAGCAGGGCTAGTCAAATTACGAATTTCTCAGTCGGAATTGTAATTAGAATTGTTCCCCAACATTTTCCTATTGTGTTAAAATTTTCTTGTTTTACCCAGCTGGACTTGTTCTGTATTTTGGCATTTGTCAAGTCGGGTCAGTAGGGACAAATCGGGACCATTAGGACAAGTCTAGACAACGAAGCACAGTAGGGCTAGTCAATTTACGAAAATCCCAGTCGGAATTGTAATTAAAATTGTTCCCCAACATTTTCCTATTGTTTTATGAATTTCTTGTTTTACCCAGCTGGACTTGTCTCTTTTTTGGCATTTGTCAAGTCGGGCCATCAAGGACTAATCGGGACCATTAGGACAAGTCGAGGCAAATGAAGCACAGCAGGGCGAAGTCAAATTACGGAACTCTCAGTCGGAATTAAAATTTGAATATTCCCAACACTTTCCAATTGTGTTACTAATTTCTTGATTTACTCAGCTGGACTCTTTCTGTTTTTTGGCAATCGTCAAGTCGGGTCATTGGGGACAAATCGGGGCCATTAGGACAAGTTGATAGATACGAAGCACAGCAGGGCGAGTCAAATTACGAAAATCTCAGTCGGAATTGAAATTTGAATTGTTCCCCAACATTTTCCAATCTTGTTTTACCCAGCTGGACTTGTTCTGTATTTTAGCATTTGTTAAGTCGGGTCAGTAGGGACAAATCGGGACCATTAGGACAAGGCAAGACATACGAAGCACAGCAGGGCTAGTCAAATTACGAAAATCTCAGTCGGAATTGAAATTAGAATTGTTCCCCAACATTTTCCTATTGTGTTATAAATTTCTTGTTTTACCCAGCTGGACTTGTCTCTTTTTTGGCATTTGTCAAGTCGGGCCATCAAGGACAAATCAAGACCATTAGGACAAGTCGAGGCAAATGAAGCACAGCAGGGCGAATTCAAATTACAGAACTCTCGGTCGGAATTGAAATTTGAATGTTCCCAACACTTTCCAATTGTGTTATAAATTTCTTGTTTTATCCAGCTGGACTTGTTCTGTAGTTTTGGCATTTGTCAAGTCGGGTCTGTAGGGACAAATCGGGACCATTAGGACAAGTCGAGACATACAAAGCACAGCAGGTCGAAGTCATATTATGAAAATCTCAGTCGGAATTGAAATTTGAATGTTCCCTATACTTTCCAATTGTGCTACAAATTTCTTGTTTTATCCAGCTGGACTTGTTCTGTTTTTTGGCATTTGTAAAGACGGGTCATTAAGTACAAATCGGGACCATTAGGACAAGTCGAGTCATACGAAGCACAGCAGGGATAAGTAAGTCAATTTACGAAAATCCCAGTCGGAATTGAAATTAGAATTGTTCCCTCACATTTTCCTATTTTGTTACAAATTTCTTGTTTTACCCAGCTGGACTTGTTCTGTAGTTTTGGCATTCGTCAAATCGGGTCAGTGGGGACAGATCGGGACCATTAGGAAAAGTCGAGACGTACTAAGCACAGCAGGGCGAAGTAAAATTACGAAAATTTCAGTCGGAATTGAAATTTAAATTGTTCCCAACACTTTCCAATTGTGTTACTAATTTCTTAAATTACTCAGCTGGACTCTTTCTGTTTTTTGGCATTCATCAAGTCGGGTCATTAAGGACAAATCGGGACCATTAGGACAAGTCGAGACGTAATAAGCACAGCAGGGCGAAGTAAAATTACGAAAATTTCAGTCGGAATTGAAATTTGAATGTTCCCAACACTTTCCAATTGTGTTACTAATTTCTTGAATTACTCAGCTGGACTCTTTCTGTTTTTTGGCATTCATCAAGTCGGGTCATTAAGGACAAATCGGGACCATTAGGACAAGTCGAGACGTAATAAGCACAGCAGGGCGAAGTAAAATTACGAAAATTTCAGTCGGAATGGAAATTTAAATTGTTCCTCAACATTTTCCAAATGTGTTACAAATTTCTTGTTTTACCCTGTTGGACTTTTTCTGTAGTTTTGGTATATGTCAAGTCGGGTCAGTAGGGACAAATTGGGACCATTAGGACAAGTCTAGACAACGAAGCACAGTAGGGCTAAGTCAATTTACGAAAATCCCAGTCGGAATTGTAATTAGAATTGTTCCCCAACATTTTCCTATTGTGTTAAAAGTTTCTTGTTTTACCCAGCTGGACTTGTTCTGTATTTTGGCATTTGTCAAGTCGGGTCAGTAGGGACAAATCGGGACCATTAGGACAAGTCAAGACATACGAAGCACAGCAGGGCTAGTCAAATTACGAAAATCTCAGTCGGAATTGAAATTAGAATTGTTCCCCAACATTTTCCTATTGTTTTATACATTTCTTGTTTTACCCAGCTGGACTTGTCTCTTTTTTGGCATTTGTCAAGTCGGACCATCAAGGACAAATCAAGACCATTACGACAAGTCGAGGCAAATGAAGCACAGCAGGGCGAAGTCAAATTACAGAACTCTCGGTCGGAATTGAAATTTGAATGTTCCCAACACTTTCCAATTGTGTTATAAATTTCTTGTTTTATCCAGCTGGACTTGTTCTGTAGTTTTGGCATTTGTCAAGTCGGGTCTGTAGGGACAAATCGGGACCATTAGGACAAGTCGAGACATACGAAGCACAGCAGGGATAAGTAAGTCAATTTACGACAATCCCAGTCGGAATTGAAATTAGAATTGTTCCCTAACATTTTCCTATTGTGTTACAAATTTCTTGTTTTACCAAGCTGGACTTGTTCTGTAGTTTTGGCATTCATCAAATCGGGACAGTGGGAACAAATCGGGACCCCTAGGTCAAGTCAAGACATACTTAGCACAGCAGGGCGAAGTCATATTATGAAAATCTCAGTCGGAATTGAAATTTGAACGTTCCCAACACTTTCCAATTGTGTTGAAAATTTCTTGAATTATCCAGCTGGACTCGTTCTGTTATTTGGCATTTGTTAAGTCGGGTCATTAAGGACAAATCGGGAACATTAACATTTTCCAATTGTGTTATAAATTTCTTGTTTTACCCTGCTGGACTTTTTCAGTAGTTTTGGTATATGTCAAGTAGGATCAGTGGGGACAAATTGGGACCATTAGGACAAGTCTAGACTACGAAGCACAGCAGGGCTAAGTCAATTTACGAAAATCCCAGTCGGAATTGAAATTTGAATTGTTTCCCAACATTTTCTTATTGTGTTACAAATTTCTTGTTTTACCCAGCTGGACTTGTTCTGTAGGTTTGGCATTTGTCAAGTCGGGTCAGTGGGAACAAATCGGGACCATAAGGACAAGTCGAGACATACGAAGCACAGCAGGGATAAGTAAGTCAATTTACGACAATCCCAGTCGGAATTGAAATTAGAATTGTTCCCTAACATTATCCTATTGTGTTACAAATTTCTTGTTTTACCCAGCTGGACTTGTTCTGTAGTTTTGGCATTCATCAAATCGGGTCAGTGGGAACAAATCGGGACCATTAGGTCAAGTCAAGACATACGAAGCACAGCAGGGCGAAGTCATATTATGAAAATCTCAGTCGGAATTGAAATTTGAATGTTCCCATCACTTTCCAATTGTGTTAAAAACTTCTTGTTTGATCCAGCTGGACTCGTTTTGTTTTTTGGCATTTGTCAGGTCGGGTCATTAAAGACAAATCGGGACCATTAGACAAGTCGAGGAAAATGAAGCACAGCAAGGCGAAGTCAATTTACGAAAATCCCAGTCGGAATTGTAATTAGAATTGTTCCCCAACATTTTCCTATTGTTTTATAAATTTCTTGTTTTACCCAGCTGGACTTGTCCCTTTTTTGGCATTTGTCAAGTCGGGCCATCAAGGACTAATCGGGACCATTAGGACAAGTCGAGGAAAATGAAGCACAGCAAGGCGAAGTCAATTTACGAAAATCCCAGTCGGAATTGTAATTAGAATTGTTCCCCAACATTTTCCTATTGTGTTAAAAGTTTCTTGTTTTACCCAGCTGGACTTGTTCTGTATTTTGGCATTTGTCAAGTCGGGCCATCAAGGACTAATCGGGACCATTAGGACAAGTCGAGGCAAATGAAGCACAGCAGGGATAAGTAAGTCAATTTACGAAAATCCCAGTCGGAATTGAAATTAGAATTGTTCCCCAACATTTTCCTATTGTGTTAAAAGTTTCTTGTTTTATCCAGCTGGACTTGTTCTGTATTTTGGCATTTGTCGAATGGGGTCAGTAGGGACAAATCGTTACCATTAGGACAAGTCGAGACATACAAAGCACAGCAGGGCGAAGTAAAATTACGAAAATTTCAGTCGGAATTGAAATTTAAATTGTTCCTCAACATTTTCCAATTGTGTTATAAATTTCTTGTTTTACCCTGCTGGACTTTTTCAGTAGTTTTGGTATATGTCAAGTCGGATCAGTGGGGACAAATTGGGACCATTAGGACAAGTCTAGACTACGAAGCACAGCAGGGCTAAGTCAATTTACGAAAATCCCAGTCGGAATTGAAATTTGAATTGTTTCCCATTTTATTGTGTTACAAATTTCTTGTTTTACCCAGCCGGACTTGTTCTGTAGGTTTGGCATTTGTCAAGTCGGGTCAGTGGGAACAAATCGGGACCATTAGGACAAGTCGAGACATACGAAGCACAGCAGGGATAAGTAAGTCAATTTACGACAATCCCAGTCGGAATTGAAATTAGAATTGTTCCCTAACATTTTCCTATTGTGTTACAAATTTCTTGTTTTACCAAGCTGGACTTGTTCTGTAGTTTTGGCATTCATCAAATCGGGACAGTGGGAACAAATCGGGACCCCTAGGTCAAGTCAAGACATACTTAGCACAGCAGGGCGAAGTCATATTATGAAAATCTCAGTCGGAATTGAAATTTGAACGTTCCCAACACTTTCCAATTGTGTTGAAAATTTCTTGAATTATCCAGCTGGACTCGTTCTGTTATTTGGCATTTGTTAAGTCGGGTCATTAAGGACAAATCGGGAACATTAGGACAAGTCGAGACGTAATAAGCACAGCTGGGCGAAGTAAAATTACGAAAATTTCAGTCGGAATTGAAATTTAAATTGTTCCTCAACATTTTGCAATTGTGTTACAAATTTCTTGTTTTACCTTGCTGGACTTTTTCTGTAGTTTTGGTATATGTCAAGTCAGGTTAGTAGGGACAAATCGGGACCATTAGGACTAGTCTAGACAACGAAGCACAGCAGGGCTAAGTCAATTTACGAAAATCCCAGACGGAATTGAAATTAGAATTGTTTACCAACATATTTTCCTATTGTGTTACAAATTTCTTGCTTTACCCAGTTGGACTTGTTCTGTATTTTGGCATTCGTCAAGTCGGGTCTTTAAGGACAAATCGGGACCATTAGGACAAGTCGAGACATACGAAGCACAGCAGGGATAAGTAAGTCAATTTACGACAATCCCAGTCGGAATTGAAATTAGAATTGTTCCCTAACATTTTCCTATTGTGTTACAAATTTCTTGTTTTACCTTGCTGGACTTTTTCTGTAGTTTTGGTATATGTCAAGTCAGGTTAGTAGGGACAAATCGGGACCATTAGGACTAGTCAAGACATACGAAGCACAGCAGGGCGAAGTCATTATGAAAATCTCAGTCGGAATTGAAATTTGAATGTTCCCAACACTTTCCAATTGTGTTGAAAATTTCTTGAATTATCCAGCTGGACTCGTTCTGTTATTTGGCATTTGTAAAGTAGGGTCATTAAGGACAAATCGGGAACATTAGGACAAGTCGAGACGTAATAAGCACAGCAGGGCGAAGTAAAATTACGAAAATTTCAGTCGGAATTGAAATTTAAATTGTTCCCCAACATTTTCCAATTGTGTTACTAATTTCTTGAATTACTCAGCTGGACTCGTTCTGTTTTTTGGCATTCGTCAAGTCGGGTCATTGGGGACAAATCGGGGCCATTGGGACAAGTTGATAGATACGAAGCACAGCAGGGCGAGTCAAATTACGAAATCTCAGTCGGAATTGAAATTAGAATTGTTCCCCAACATTTTCCTATTGTTTTATAAATTTCTTGTTTTACCCAGCTGGACTTGTCTCTTTTTTGGCATTTGTCAAGTCGGGCCATCAAGGACTAATCGGGACCATTAGGACAAGTCGAGGCAAATGAAGCACAGCAGGGCGAAGTCAAATTACAGAACTCTCGGTCGGAATTGAAATTCGAATGTTCCCAACACTTTCCAATTGTGTTACAAATTTCTTGTTTTATCTAGCTGGACTTGTTCTGTAGTTTTGGCATTTGTCAAGTCGGGTCTGTAGGGACAAATCGGGACCATTAGGACAAGTCGAGACATACAAAGCACAGCAGGTCGAAGTCATATTATGAAATTCTCAGTCGGAATTGAAATTTGAATGTTCCCTACACTTTCCAATTGTGCTACAAATTTCTTGTTTTATCCAGCTGGACTTGTTCTGTTTTTTGGCATTTGTAAAGACGGGTCATTAAGTACAAATCGGGACCATTAAGACAAGTCGAGTCACACGAAGCACAGCAGGGATAAGTAAGTCAATTTACGAAAATCCCAGTCGGAATTGAAATTAGAATTGTTCCCTAACATTTTCCTATTTTGTTACAAATTTCTTGTTTTACCCAGCTGGACTTGTTCTGTAGTTTTGGCATTCGTCAAATCGGGTCAGTGGGGACAGATCGGGACCATTAGGAAAAGTCGAGACGTACTAAGCACAGCAGGGCGAAGTAAAATTACGAAAATTTCAGTCGGAATTGAAATTTAAATTGTTCCTCAACATTTTCCAATTGTGTTATAAATTTCTTGTTTTACCCTGCTGGACTTTTTCAGTAGTTTTGGTATATGTCAAGTAGGATCAGTGGGGACAAATTGGGACCATTAGGACAAGTCTAGACTACGAAGCACAGCAGGGCTAAGTCAATTTACGAAAATCCCAGTCGGAATTGAAATTTGAATTGTTTCCCAACATTTTCTTATTGTGTTACAAATTTCTTGTTTTACCCAGCTGGACTTGTTCTGTAGGTTTGGCATTTGTCAAGTCGGGTCAGTGGGAACAAATCGGGACCATAAGGACAAGTCGAGACATACGAAGCACAGCAGGGATAAGTAAGTCAATTTACGACAATCCCAGTCGGAATTGAAATTAGAATTGTTCCCTAACATTATCCTATTGTGTTACAAATTTCTTGTTTTACCCAGCTGGACTTGTTCTGTAGTTTTGGCATTCATCAAATCGGGTCAGTGGGAACAAATCGGGACCATTAGGTCAAGTCAAGACATACGAAGCACAGCAGGGCGAAGTCATATTATGAAAATCTCAGTCGGAATTGAAATTTGAATGTTCCCATCACTTTCCAATTGTGTTAAAAACTTCTTGTTTGATCCAGCTGGACTCGTTTTGTTTTTTGGCATTTGTCAGGTCGGGTCATTAAAGACAAATCGGGACCATTAGACAAGTCGAGGAAAATGAAGCACAGCAAGGCGAAGTCAATTTACGAAAATCCCAGTCGGAATTGTAATTAGAATTGTTCCCCAACATTTTCCTATTGTTTTATAAATTTCTTGTTTTACCCAGCTGGACTTGTCCCTTTTTTGGCATTTGTCAAGTCGGGCCATCAAGGACTAATCGGGACCATTAGGACAAGTCGAGGAAAATGAAGCACAGCAAGGCGAAGTCAATTTACGAAAATCCCAGTCGGAATTGTAATTAGAATTGTTCCCCAACATTTTCCTATTGTGTTAAAAGTTTCTTGTTTTACCCAGCTGGACTTGTTCTGTATTTTGGCATTTGTCAAGTCGGGCCATCAAGGACTAATCGGGACCATTAGGACAAGTCGAGGCAAATGAAGCACAGCAGGGCGAAGTCAAATTACGGAACTCTCAGTCGGAATTGAAATTTGAATATTCCCAACACTTTCCAATTGTGTTACTAATTTCTTGAATTACTCAGCTGGACTCTTTCTGTTTTTTGGCATTCATCAAGTCGGGTCATTAAGGACAAATCGGGACCATTAGGACAAGTCGAGACGTAATAAGCACAGCAGGGCGAAGTAAAATTACGAAAATTTCAGTCGGAATGGAAATTTAAATTGTTCCTCAACATTTTCCAAATGTGTTACAAATTTCTTGTTTTACCCTGTTGGACTTTTTCTGTAGTTTTGGTATATGTCAAGTCGGGTCAGTGGGACAAATTGGGACCATTAGGACAAGTCTAGACAACGAAGCACAGTAGGGCTAAGTCAATTTACGAAAATCCCAGTCGGAATTGTAATTAGAATTGTTCCCCAACATTTTCCTATTGTGTTAAAAGTTTCTTGTTTTACCCAGCTGGACTTGTTCTGTATTTTGGCATTCGTCAAGTCGGGTCAGTAGGGACAAATCGGGACCATTAGGACAAGTCAAGACATACGAAGCACAGCAGGGCTAGTCAAATTACGAAAATCTCAGTCGGAATTGAAATTAGAATTGTTCCCCAACATTTTCCTATTGTTTTATAAATTTCTTGTTTTACCCAGCTGGACTTGTCTCTTTTTTGGCATTTGTTACAAATTTCTTGTTTTACCCAGCTGGACTTGTTCTGTAGTTTTGGCATTCGTCAAATCGGGTCAGTGGGGACAGATCGGGACCATTAGGAAAAGTCGAGACGTACTAAGCACAGCAGGGCGAAGTAAAATTACGAAAATTTCAGTCGGAATTGAAATTTAAATTGTTCCTCAACATTTTCCAATTGTGTTATAAATTTCTTGTTTTACCCTGCTGGACTTTTTCAGTAGTTTTGGTATATGTAAAGTCGGATCAGTGGGGACAAATTGGGACCATTAGGACAAGTCTAGACTACGAAGCACAGCAGGGCTAAGTCAATTTACGAAAATCTCAGTCGGAATTGAAATTTGAACGTTCCCAACACTTTCCAATTGTGTTGAAAATTTCTTGAATTATCCAGCTGGACTCGTTCTGTTATTTGGCATTTGTTAAGTCGGGTCATTAAGGACAAATCGGGAACATTAGGACAAGTCGAGACGTAATAAGCACAGAAGGGCGAAGTAAAATTACGAAAATTTCAGTCGGAATGGAAATTTAAATTGTTCCTCAACATTTTCCAAATGTGTTACAAATTTCTTGTTTTACCCTGTTAGACTTGTTCTGTATTTTGGCATTTGTCAAGTCGGGTCAGTAGGGAAATCGGGACCATTAGGACAAGTCGAGACATACGAAGCACAGCAGGGCTAGTCAAATTACGAAAATCTCAGTCGGAATTGAAATTAGAATTGTTCCCCAACAGTTTCCTATTGTTTTATAAATTTCTTGTTTTACCCAGCTGGACTTGTCTCTTTTTTGGCATTTGTCAAGTCGGGCCATCAAGGACAAATCGAGGCAAATGAAGCACAGCAGGGCGAAGTCAAATTACAGAACTCTCGGTCGGAATTGAAATTTGAATGTTCCCAACACTTTCCAATTGTGTTACAAATTTCTTGTTTTATCTAGCTGGACTTGTTCTGTAGTTTTGGCATTTGTCAAGTCGGGTCTGTAGGGACAAATCGGGACCATTAGGACAAGTCGAGTCACACGAAGCACAGCAGGGATAAGTAAGTCAATTTACGAAAATCCCAGTCGGAATTGAAATTAGAATTGTTCCCTAACATTTTCCTATTTTGTTACAAATTTCTTGTTTTACCCAGCTGGACTTGTTCTGTAGTTTTGGCATTCGTCAAATCGGGTCAGTGGGGACAGATCGGGACCATTAGGAAAAGTCGAGACATACAAAGCACAGCAGGTCGAAGTCATATTATGAAATTCTCAGTCGGAATTGAAATTTGAATGTTCCCTACACTTTCCAATTGTGCTACAAATTTCTTGTTTTATCCAGCTGGACTTGTTCTGTTTTTTGGCACTTGTAAAGACGGGTCATTAAGTACAAATCGGGACCATTAGGACAAGTCGAGTCACACGAAGCACAGCAGGGATAAGTAAGTCAATTTACGAAAATCCCAGTCGGAATTGAAATTAGAATTGTTCCCTAACATTTTCCTATTTTGTTACAAATTTCTTGTTTTACCCAGCTGGACTTGTTCTGTAGTTTTGGCATTCGTCAAATCGGGTCAGTGGGGACAGATCGGGACCATTAGGAAAAGTCGAGACGTACTAAGCACAGCAGGGCGAAGTAAAATTACGAAAATTTCAGTCGGAATTGAAATTTAAATTGTTCCTCAACATTTTCCAATTGTGTTATAAATTTCCTGTTTTACCCTGCTGGACTTTTTCAGTAGTTTTGGTATATGTCAAGTCGGATCAGTGGGGACAAATTGGGACCATTAGGACAAGTCTAGACTAAGAAGCACAGCAGGGCTAAGTCAATTAACGAAAATTCCAGTCGGAATTGAAATTTAAATTGTTTCCCAACATTTTCTTATTGTGTTACAAATTTCTTGTGTTACCCAGCTGGACTTGTTCTATAGGTTTGGCATTTGTCAAGTCGGGTCAGTGGGAACAAATCGGGACCATTAGGACAAGTCGAGACATACGAAGCACAGCAGGGATAAGTAAGTCAATTTACGACAATCCCAGTCGGAATTGAAATTAGAATTGTTCCCTAACATTTTCCTATTGTGTTACAAATTTCTTGTTTTACCCAGCTGGACTTGTTCTGTAGTTTTGGCATTCATCAAATCGGGTCAGTGGGAACAAATCGGGACCATTAGGTCAAGTCAAGACAAACGAAGCACAGCAGGGCGAAGTCATTATGAAAATCTCAGTCGGAATTGAAATTTGAATGTTCCCAACACTTTCCAATTGTGTTGAAAATTTCTTGAATTATCCAGCTGGACTCGTTCTGTTATTTGGCATTTGTAAAGTAGGGTCATTAAGGACAAATCAGGAACATTAGGACAAGTCGAGACGTAATAAGCACAGCAGGGCGAAGTAAAATTATGAAAATTTCAGTCGGAATTGAAATTTAAATTGTTCCCCAACATTTTCCAATTGTGTTACTAATTTCTTGAATTACTCAGCTGGACTCGTTCTGTTTTTTGGCATTCGTCAAGTCGGGTCATTGGGGACAAATCGGGGCCATTGGGACAAGTTGATAGATACGAAGCACAGCAGGGCGAGTCAAATTACGAAAATCTCAGTCGGAATTGAAATTAGTATTGTTCCCCAACATTTTCCTATAGTGTTATAAATTTCTTGTTTCGGGTCATTTGTTAAGTCGGGTCATTAAGGACAAATCGGGAACATTAGGACAAGTCGAGGATAATGAAGCACAGCAGGGCGAAGTAAAATTACGAAAATTTCAGTCGGAATTGAAATTTAAATTGTTCCTCAACATTTTGCAATTGTGTTACAAATTTCTTGTTTTACCTTGCTGGACTTTTTCTGTAGTTTTGGTATATGTCAAGTCAGGTTAGTAGGGACAAATCGGGACCATTAGGACTAGTCTAGACAACGAAGCACAGCAGGGCTAAGTCAATTTACGAAAATCCCAGTCGGAATTGAAATTTAAATTGTTTCCCAACATTTTCTTATTGTGTTACAAATTTCTTGTGTTACCCAGCTGGACTTGTTCTATAGGTTTGGCATTTGTCAAGTCGGGTCAGTGGGAACAAATCGGGACCATTAGGACAAGTCGAGACATACGAAGCACAGCAGGGATAAGTAAGTCAATCCCAGTCGGAATTGAAATTAGAATTGTTCCCCAACATTTTCCTATAGTGTTATAAATTTCTTGTTTCACCCTGCTAGACTTCTCTTTTTTGGCATTTGTCAAGTCGGGCCATCAAGGACAAATCGGGAGCATTAGGTCAAGTCAAGACATACGAAGCACAGCAGGGCGAAGTCAAATTACAGAACTCTCAGTCGGAATTGAAATTTGAATGTTCCCAACACTTTCCAATTGTGTTACTAATTTCTTGAATTACTCAGCTGGACTCGTTCAGTTTTTTGGCATTCGTCAAGTCGGGTCATTGGGGACAAATCGGGACCATTAGGACAAGTCGAGACATACGAAGCACAGCAGGGCTAGTCAATTTACAGAAATCCCAGTCGGAATTGAAATTAGAATTGTTCCCCAACATTTTCCTATTGTGTTATAAATTTCTTGTTTTACCCAGCTGGACTTGTCTCTTTTTTGGCATTTCTCAAGTCGGGCCATCAAGGAAAAATCGATACCATTAGGACAAGTCGAGGCAAATGAAGCACAGCAGGGCCATGTCAAATTACGGAACTCTCAGTCGGAATTGAAATTTGAATGTTCCCAACACTTTCCAATTGTGTTACTAATTTCTTGAATTACTCAGCTGGACTCTTTCTGTTTTTTGGCATTCGTCAAGTCGGGTCATTAAGGACAAATCGGGACCATTAGGACAAGTCGAGACGTAATAAGCACAGCAGGGCGAAGTAAAATTACGAAAATTTCAGTCGGAATGGAAATTTAAATTGTTCCTCAACATTTTCCAAATATGTTACAAATTTCTTGTTTTACCCTGTTGGACTTGTTCTGTATTTTGGCATTTGTCAAGTCGGATCAGTAGGGACAAATCGGGACCATTAGGACAAGTCGAGACATACGAAGCAGAGCAGGGCTAGTCAAATTACGAAATCTCAGTCGGAATTGAAATTAGAATTGTTCCCCAACATTTTCCTATTGTTTTATAAATTTCTTGTTTTACCCAGCTGGACTTGTCTCTTTTTTGGCATTTGTCAAGTCGGGCCATCAAGGACTAATCGGGACCATTAGGACAAGTCGAGGCAAATGAAGCACATCAGGGCGAAGTCAAATTACGGAACTCTCAGTCGGAATTGAAATTTGAATTGTTCCCCAACATTTTCCAATTGTGTTACAAATATCTTGTTTTACCCAGCTGGACTTGTCTCTTTTTTGGCATTTGTCAAGTCGGGCCATCAAGGACAAATCAAGACCATTAGGAAAAGTCGAGGCAAATGAAGCACAGCAGGGCGAAGTCAAATTACAGAACTCTCGGTCGGAATTGAAATTTGAATGTTCCCAACACTTTCCAATTGTGTTACAAATTTCTTGTTTTATCTAGCTGGACTTGTTCTGTAGTTTTGGCATTTGTCAAGTCGGGTCTGTAGGGACAGATCGGGACCATTAGGAAAAGTCGAGACATACAAAGCACAGCAGGTCGAAGTCATATTATGAAATTCTCAGTCGGAATTGTAATTAGAATTGTTCCCCAACATTTTCCTATTGTTTTATAAATTTCTTGTTTTACCCAGCTGGACTTGTCCCTTTTTTGGCATTTGTCAAGTCGGGCCATCAAGGACTAATCGGGACCATTAGGACAAGTCGAGGAAAATGAAGCACAGCAAGGCGAAGTCAATTTACGAAAATCCCAGTCGGAATTGTAATTAGAATTGTTCCCCAACATTTTCCTATTGTGTTAAAAGTTTCTTGTTTTACCCAGCTGGACTTGTTCTGTATTTTGGCATTTGTCAAGTCGGGCCATCAAGGACTAATCGGGACCATTAGGACAAGTCGAGGCAAATGAAGCACAGCAGGGCGAAGTCAAATTACGGAACTCTCAGTCGGAATTGAAATTTGAATATTCCCAACACTTTCCAATTGTGTTACTAATTTCTTGAATTACTCAGCTGGACTCTTTCTGTTTTTTGGCATTCATCAAGTCGGGTCATTAAGGACAAATCGGGACCATTAGGACAAGTCGAGACGAAATAAGCACAGCAGGGCGAAGTAAAATTACGAAAATTTCAGTCGGAATGGAAATTTAAATTGTTCCTCAACATTTTCCAAATGTGTTACAAATTTCTTGTTTTACCCTGTTGGACTTTTTCTGTAGTTTTGGTATATGTCAAGTCGGGTCAGTGGGACAAATTGGGACCATTAGGACAAGTCTAGACAACGAAGCACAGTAGGGCTAAGTCAATTTACGAAAATCCCAGTCGGAATTGTAATTAGAATTGTTCCCCAACATTTTCCTATTGTGTTAAAAGTTTCTTGTTTTACCCAGCTGGACTTGTTCTGTATTTTGGCATTCGTCAAGTCGGGTCAGTAGGGACAAATCGGGACCATTAGGACAAGTCAAGACATACGAAGCACAGCAGGGCTAGTCAAATTACGAAAATCTCAGTCGGAATTGAAATTAGAATTGTTCCCCAACATTTTCCTATTGTTTTATAAATTTCTTGTTTTACCCAGCTGGACTTGTCTCTTTTTTGGCATTTGTTACAAATTTCTTGTTTTACCCAGCTGGACTTGTTCTGTAGTTTTGGCATTCGTCAAATCGGGTCAGTGGGGACAGATCGGGACCATTAGGAAAAGTCGAGACGTACTAAGCACAGCAGGGCGAAGTAAAATTACGAAAATTTCAGTCGGAATTGAAATTTAAATTGTTCCTCAACATTTTCCAATTGTGTTATAAATTTCTTGTTTTACCCTGCTGGACTTTTTCAGTAGTTTTGGTATATGTAAAGTCGGATCAGTGGGGACAAATTGGGACCATTAGGACAAGTCTAGACTACGAAGCACAGCAGGGCTAAGTCAATTTACGAAAATCTCAGTCGGAATTGAAATTTGAACGTTCCCAACACTTTCCAATTGTGTTGAAAATTTCTTGAATTATCCAGCTGGACTCGTTCTGTTATTTGGCATTTGTTAAGTCGGGTCATTAAGGACAAATCGGGAACATTAGGACAAGTCGAGACGTAATAAGCACAGAAGGGCGAAGTAAAATTACGAAAATTTCAGTCGGAATGGAAATTTAAATTGTTCCTCAACATTTTCCAAATGTGTTACAAATTTCTTGTTTTACCCTGTTAGACTTGTTCTGTATTTTGGCATTTGTCAAGTCGGGTCAGTAGGGACAAATCGGGACCATTAGGACAAGTCGAGACATACGAAGCACAGCAGGGCTAGTCAAATTACGAAAATCTCAGTCGGAATTGAAATTAGAATTGTTCCCCAACAGTTTCCTATTGTTTTATAAATTTCTTGTTTTACCCAGCTGGACTTGTCTCTTTTTTGGCATTTGTCAAGTCGGGCCATCAAGGACAAATCGAGGCAAATGAAGCACAGCAGGGCGAAGTCAAATTACAGAACTCTCGGTCGGAATTGAAATTTGAATGTTCCCAACACTTTCCAATTGTGTTACAAATTTCTTGTTTTATCTAGCTGGACTTGTTCTGTAGTTTTGGCATTTGTCAAGTCGGGTCTGTAGGGACAAATCGGGACCATTAGGACAAGTCGAGTCACACGAAGCACAGCAGGGATAAGTAAGTCAATTTACGAAAATCCCAGTCGGAATTGAAATTAGAATTGTTCCCTAACATTTTCCTATTTTGTTACAAATTTCTTGTTTTACCCAGCTGGACTTGTTCTGTAGTTTTGGCATTCGTCAAATCGGGTCAGTGGGGACAGATCGGGACCATTAGGAAAAGTCGAGACATACAAAGCACAGCAGGTCGAAGTCATATTATGAAATTCTCAGTCGGAATTGAAATTTGAATGTTCCCTACACTTTCCAATTGTGCTACAAATTTCTTGTTTTATCCAGCTGGACTTGTTCTGTTTTTTGGCACTTGTAAAGACGGGTCATTAAGTACAAATCGGGACCATTAGGACAAGTCGAGTCACACGAAGCACAGCAGGGATAAGTAAGTCAATTTACGAAAATCCCAGTCGGAATTGAAATTAGAATTGTTCCCTAACATTTTCCTATTTTGTTACAAATTTCTTGTTTTACCCAGCTGGACTTGTTCTGTAGTTTTGGCATTCGTCAAATCGGGTCAGTGGGGACAGATCGGGACCATTAGGAAAAGTCGAGACGTACTAAGCACAGCAGGGCGAAGTAAAATTACGAAAATTTCAGTCGGAATTGAAATTTAAATTGTTCCTCAACATTTTCCAATTGTGTTATAAATTTCCTGTTTTACCCTGCTGGACTTTTTCAGTAGTTTTGGTATATGTCAAGTCGGATCAGTGGGGACAAATTGGGACCATTAGGACAAGTCTAGACTAAGAAGCACAGCAGGGCTAAGTCAATTAACGAAAATTCCAGTCGGAATTGAAATTTAAATTGTTTCCCAACATTTTCTTATTGTGTTACAAATTTCTTGTGTTACCCAGCTGGACTTGTTCTATAGGTTTGGCATTTGTCAAGTCGGGTCAGTGGGAACAAATCGGGACCATTAGGACAAGTCGAGACATACGAAGCACAGCAGGGATAAGTAAGTCAATTTACGACAATCCCAGTCGGAATTGAAATTAGAATTGTTCCCTAACATTTTCCTATTGTGTTACAAATTTCTTGTTTTACCCAGCTGGACTTGTTCTGTAGTTTTGGCATTCATCAAATCGGGTCAGTGGGAACAAATCGGGACCATTAGGTCAAGTCAAGACAAACGAAGCACAGCAGGGCGAAGTCATTATGAAAATCTCAGTCGGAATTGAAATTTGAATGTTCCCAACACTTTCCAATTGTGTTGAAAATTTCTTGAATTATCCAGCTGGACTCGTTCTGTTATTTGGCATTTGTAAAGTAGGGTCATTAAGGACAAATCGGGAACATCGAGACGTAATAAGCACAGCAGGGCGAAGTAAAATTATGAAAATTTCAGTCGGAATTGAAATTTAAATTGTTCCCCAACATTTTCCAATTGTGTTACTAATTTCTTGAATTACTCAGCTGGACTCGTTCTGTTTTTTGGCATTCGTCAAGTCGGGTCATTGGGGACAAATCGGGGCCATTGGGACAAGTTGATAGATACGAAGCACAGCAGGGCGAGTCAAATTACGAAAATCTCAGTCGGAATTGAAATTAGTATTGTTCCCCAACATTTTCCTATAGTGTTATAAATTTCTTGTTTCGGGTCATTTGTTAAGTCGGGTCATTAAGGACAAATCGGGAACATTAGGACAAGTCGAGGATAATGAAGCACAGCAGGGCGAAGTAAAATTACGAAAATTTCAGTCGGAATTGAAATTTAAATTGTTCCTCAACATTTTGCAATTGTGTTACAAATTTCTTGTTTTACCTTGCTGGACTTTTTCTGTAGTTTTGGTATATGTCAAGTCAGGTTAGTAGGGACAAATCGGGACCATTAGGACTAGTCTAGACAACGAAGCACAGCAGGGCTAAGTCAATTTACGAAAATCCCAGTCGGAATTGAAATTTAAATTGTTTCCCAACATTTTCTTATTGTGTTACAAATTTCTAGTGTTACCCAGCTGGACTTGTTCTATAGGTTTGGCATTTGTCAAGTCGGGTCAGTGGGAACAAATCGGGACCATTAGGACAAGTCGAGACATACGAAGCACAGCAGGGATAAGTAAGTCAATCCCAGTCGGAATTGAAATTAGAATTGTTCCCCAACATTTTCCTATAGTGTTATAAATTTCTTGTTTCACCCTGCTAGACTTCTCTTTTTTGGCATTTGTCA